>CATIWM010262988.1:0-24430 GCA_949671775.1 Mallotus repandus
GATTACTTTAAGGGAGAACATCTTATGCAACTTAAGAACTCGATACCATAGTCTGTAGATTTTGTCAACTATTTGGTTTACGGTGTCTTACCTCCTAACCTCTCTTACCAACAAAAGAAGAAATTCTTTTGGGATGTCAAACATTATTATTGGGAAGAGCCTCTTCTCTATAAGAGGTGTGGAGATGGTTTAATTCGAAGATGCTTACCCGAAGATGAGGTTCAAGATGTACTTTCGCATTGTCATTCTCTTGAATGTGAAGGACATTTTAATTCTACAAAAAAAGCAGCAAAAGTACTTTAACGCATATTTTATTGGCCAACTCTTTTCCAAGATGCTAGAAACTTTGTGTTGAAGTGTTATAGATGTCAACGAATGGGCAACATAAGAAGGTGTAATGAGATGCCTTTGAATGGCATTTTAGAGGTTAAGACCTTCGATGTGTGGGGATTAGATTTTATGGGTCCATTCCTTAGTTCATATTGGAATAAATACATTTTAGTGGGTGTGGATTATGTATCCAAGTGAGTGGAAGCACTAGCATCTCCAACCAATG
This sequence comes from Mallotus repandus, assembly GCA_949671775.1. NCBI lineage: Eukaryota > Viridiplantae > Streptophyta > Magnoliopsida > Malpighiales > Euphorbiaceae > Mallotus > Mallotus repandus. Next base: position 557 of record CATIWM010262988.1, read on the forward strand.
ATGCTAAGGTTGTGACAGCATATTCTCAAAGTTTGGAACGCCTAGAGAAATTATTAGTGACGGTGGTTCATACTTTTACAACCGCCATTTTGAGAGCCTGTTGAAGAATTATGGAGTCACTCACAAAGTTGCAACTCCTTATCATCCACAAACTAGTGGTCAAATGGAGATCTCAAATAGAGTAATTAAAACCATACTTGAGAAAACTGTGAATGCCTCAAGGAAAGAGTTTTCCTCTAAACTTAATGATGCTCCATGGGCATATAGGACTGCATTCAAAGCTCCCATTGGTGCCTCTCCTTTTCGATTGCTCTATAGGAAATCATGTCATCTGCTTGTGGAATTAGAACATAAATCATTTTGGGCTATCGAGTTCCTCAATTTTGATTTGCAAAGAGATGGTGAAAAGAGGTTACTTCAACTAAATGAACTTGAAGAATTTAGGCTCGACTCCTATGAGAATGCCAAAATTTACAAGGAAATGACCAAGAAGTGGCATGTCAAGCACATCATAAAAAGGGAATTCCAAGAAGGGGATCAAATGCTATTATTCAATTCAAGGCTTAACCTTTTCCCTGGAAAACTGAAGTCCAAATGGGCAGGTCCCTTCCTAATCAAGCAAGTTTTTCCTCATGGTGCAATAGAAGTTTGGAGCAAGGAGACTAGAGCATTTAAAGTCAATGGATAAAGACTCAAGATTTATTTCAACAATGAAAGTGTTCTAGCTAGTGCCTCTTGTGCACTCCTTAACGTTATTTGATCTGATGCAATGAAAATCTAGCTAATGACTTTAAATAAGCGCTAGTTGGGAGGCAATCCAATAATTTTCTTTTATTTTCTTGTTCTTCCTTTATTCAATATCATTTTTCTTTTATTTTAATTCATTTTCTTTTATTTTTCACTTAGAATTTTCATGCATAAAAAGGAGCATTAAAAAAGAAAGCAATAATGGATTCACAAAGAACACATGGATACAAACACAACTTTGTCATTAGTTGTGCTCAAGTTTGCATATATATTTGCAATTGTCTAATTTTTTTTATCACACACCTGTGTATATGTTGTGTCCTTTAAAATTAAAATTACAGTACCTCACATGCCCATACACATGACTTAAAAAATGTCATGTCTGTACAAGCAAAATTGAAATTGATGTCCAGTTCTCTGCACAACTTGAAACAGGGCTTGTTTAAAATCATGTGTCCTTTCTTCATTCAATTCCATTTCAGATAGTACCACTTAAGGTATGACACTCTGTTTACCTCATGACCATATGCCTAAATTCATCAATTTTCAAAATTTGAACACATCCAATCACGACTTAGGTCACAATTTGACCCACGGTCGTGTGACTGAAAAGCCTTTTTCAAAATCCCATCCAGAAGCTCACACGACTTATGTCACGATGTCCTCATGCCTGTGATGTATTTCAAAATATCAATTCCAAAATATGGACAGACGTGTGCACGACATAGGTCATGTTATGGCTTACTATTGTGAGTTGCGATGATCTTTTTTATATCGCCTTCGTCATGGCATGAGACACGGGAAGCACACGACCGTGTCACGTCTTTTTCTATAAATATACACTTTTGAACCCTAGCCGCCACACTTACCCCACATCAATTTTTGTCGTCTTTTCCACCAAATAACCATGGATAGGACTAAATATATAGGGAAGAAGATAAATTCACCAAGAAAATGCCCAAGAACTGAATCAACTAGCCCTCCTCGCCACGATAAATGTACGACGGTGCCGTCCTCATCAAAATGCCCTTTCACTTCGCGCAAACGTGCTTCTTCTCCAACACTTCATCCTCTCCTCTAATTCTTTGACAAGCAACATAAGGGAAGGTGTGCAATACTTCGCTCTTTACCCATTCACCCTTCTTATAGGATTGATTATCATCATTAGGCTTGATTAGGTTAAGTGATAGTATTAAAGGTATGATTGAGGAGTCTAGGTGGGATGGGCTATTGAAAATTGATCAACCCATTTTTTTTGAATTATTCATTGAATTTTTATGTATATTTTTGCTTGCTAAAGGGTTAGTAGGCTTTGATAAGCCTAATGTTATGCAATTTTAATTGGGTGGTAAGCTTTTCTCACTTTCTTCAAATGAGTTGGCCATTAGTTATGGGTTTTATGACTTTACTTTTATTGATAGTGAAGCCTATACCAATTCAGTTATAGATTTTGGATAACAGAGTCCAGTGTCATATTAGCATGATATTATTTGTCCAGGTGCTAATCCCAACTACGACCCTAGGATTTGTAAAAGTACTATTGTTGCTTGTCCTGCTCTCTAATATTTGCATAAACTCATTACATTCACCATTTGTGGTCGTAGGGAGAGTGCATGCACGGTATCTCATAGAGATTTATTTTACCTGCGTTGTTTTGATAGGGGGCTTATACCATACTTGTGGTATGGGTTTGCGGTCTATATGGATGGTATGCCTAGAAAGAAGAAGGGTGCTATTTGTGGTGGTTCTTATATTACCAACCTAGCCAAGAATTTAGGTGTTTTTGATACCTTTCCAAACTTGACTAAAGTATGTGGTGTGCTGCCTTTCAATTTAACTATTATGAAGAAATTCGATTGGTTGACATGAGAGATGGGCAATATATTTTAGATGACCTTGTTGATGGTGTTCTTATTGGTAATGAACCCCATCCCGTTGATCCACCTCCAGCTCCGCAATCTGATGCCCCTTTTTCCTCTTCAGCACCCCACATTGATGCCACTTTGCAGTACCATTCTGCACTACTCCATTAGTCGTATGATCATGTTACAAACCTATGCAACAACCAAGGTCTTCTGATGACTCCTCGCCCACTCTTCCCTTCAGTACCTGTCCCTCCCGTAAAGCCTCATGACACCGATACTGAGGCGGAGGATGATGACGACGATGTGTTTGCTTCTGATGATGATGATAAGTCAGCTCATGATGATGATAAGTCAGCTCATGATGATGATGCACCTCTTGATGATTGATTAGCTTTATGTCCTTTTCTGGCTATTTTCCTTTTATTTTGGATATTTTGAATATTGTTTTCTATTTCAAGTAGTACTTCTGTTTATGCTTATATTTTTTATCTTTACAGTTGTGTTTATATTTCTATTTATGTTTTCATGTTGCTTTCTTTTTCCTGTTATTCTTCTTAAGTTTGGAAGCTTATGCACATTAACTCTAGAATAAGCAATTCAGGGCAGTACTTCCATTCTCCTTATCTTCTATCATTTTTCTTCTTCGTTTCATGATTTTTTTTCTTTTTTTATTTCTTTCTTTTCTCTTTTATTTTTATATTACTTCAGTCATTGAGGATAATGCCTTGGATAGAGTAGGGGAGGGTCATATATTTCTCCTATTTGTATGACCCATGCATTTAGGTGGTTTAGGCATAATGTGGTCCTAATCTGCATATTGTTGTCATATTGTATAATATGCATTTTAATTTTATAAGTTTAAAAATAATAATAATAAAATAACATATAATGATAATAATAAATAAATAAATAATTAGATAAATAAATTTGTTCACTATTCATTAATTTTCAACTCAATTTCTCCACATTTTTAAAATGCCTGCCCATAAAATTTTTATTTTGGTTTTTATGCAAATTGATGTTCTCAGTTGCGATTTGAGGGTGCAAGAGTATAAGTATGCATTTTTTTTATTTAATTATCAAAATATTGAATGGTTTATTAATTAAGATAGTTGAATATGGTCATCATGTATGAAAGATTTAGTTTTTATAACCTAAGCATGAACCAAAAGATTGAATTTGGGCATAAAATTGGGAGAATAAATAGAATTTTAACAAAAAATTTCTCTTTTCTTAAGAGCAGTGCTTGATTTTAATTTTTTTTACATGCTCTGAATCTACTCTAATGCTCTAAATAGAGTAAGAGTATCCGAAAGACCCCCATAGCAGTATCCATGCTCAGTAATACGGGAATGGCGGGGGATTACTAAGAGTAGGAAGGTTTGATTAGAGAAAAAAAAAGATGAGATGGAGCATAAAATGCACTCATCAAATTAAAAAAAAAAGTTATGAAATGAAGCGTAAAACACATTCATAACTAATTTTAATTTTCTCCTAGGGTTATGTTTATTGGATTTTAATTAGGTTAAATGCTTGGGTTGTGATTAGTAAATCGTTCATAAATGATGTATTGTTGTCTGATTATCTTTTTTAGTAAACATTTTTTAGTCTTGGTGTTGTCGACTTGCATATCTTGGAAATTGTAACTTTTTGGTTGTGATTAAGCTTAAATGTTCAAATTTGATTTTTGCTTTAGGACAAGCAAAGCTCTAGTGTGGGGGAATTTGTTGAGTGTAATTTTACACTCATTCTAGAGTTGAATTTTAATGAATTTTTAATAAATAGTTGGTAATAATTTTGAAGAATTTAGGTTAAACTAGGCATTTATTTAAGTTGGACCTCTATTCTAGTTTCCTATTTATTTTTGATTTATTTAAAAGTCTTTATTTGATTTTTAATAAAAATCTCCTTTGTTATTTAGGAAAGATAAAAAAAAAGGGAAGCTTAATCAATCAAGGAAGATATGTTAAGACCTAGCATAGGAATGTTTGTGCTATGATTACGGATGGAAGAGAATTCAAGAGGCACAGTCTTCATACAACTGTGCATTAAGTCATGCACCCTTTGAGAAACTCATAGGCGTGCTTCAAGTCATGCTCACTTCTGTCCATATTGAACGAACTATAAAAAATGAATATGGGATAACTCACGGTCATGAAATAAGTTATGCCGTAAAATGAAGGGTGTGACATGACCGTGTTTAAGCTGTGTCGAGCAGAAGAAAGTTTCCTCTTTAGAGGAAACTCGAGAATTCAAGTGAAATTAGGTTTCCATTGAGTTTGCAATATAAAAAAGGGGGAAAAAGGTGTTCGAGGATAGACAATCTTTATCATTCAGAAAAACACTTTTAAAGACATATTCAAGGAGATTAAAGAAGACTTTTTACAAGATTCAAGAGTTTTACATCATTTTTCTTTTTTTCTTCTTGTCCTTGATCCTTTTGTTTATGTTTTTGTGTGTCACCGCAATTATGTGCAGCTAACTCTTTTTAAGGTTTAGATTCGCATAGCTAGTCTAATACTTGTTTGGATATTTGTTTCCCTTTAATAAATTAATTTCAATCAATTATACAAGTTGTTTTGTTCTTGTATTTAATTTAGGCCTGATTAAATACTTGTTTTTGGGTAAGTTAGAGACAACAAAAGTTGCATAATTTATCAGCTTATAGACTTGTAAAATGTGGGAACCTCGATCATGAAAATAGATGAATCCTTTTGGGAGTAATAAATTGTTGAAGAACTTAATGAGCGCTAGTTAATTAATGTGACCATTAAAATAGGTTGTAATTAACTTTGGTATTCTTGGATGAACTTGAAAGAGACTCTAGGTAATTTGAGTAATTTACCCTTGACTGAGTTAATGAATTGAATTGTGAAAAGATCCTGTAATCCAAGTAAGAGCTAGTGAAGCATATCCGAGCTCTAGCCTTTTAATTATTGAATATAAAAAAATTATTTCAGCTTTAGTTTTCTTTTCTTGTTGGTTGATTCATTATTTCATTATAATTATTTGATTGTGTTAGATTGTGGGAATAAAACTAGGGCTAGTACTTGGTATCAATCTCCTCGTGGGAATAATACTCATACTCATTCTTTACTACTTGTTGCGAACCGTACACTTACAGAATTTGCCTAACACAAAGCTTGTTAGGACTTAATCCTAATGCTAGATACACCTTAAACGTTAATAGGTTAACTGCACTTCCATCATTAATTAACATCCTTTTTAAAATAACTTCTTAACCATACCTTCGACTACCAAAGCATCAACATAAGGAGATGTTACCTTACTTCCATCATCTGAAGTAAATATGACTAGTATTAAAGGTTGCATCTTGTTTACCCCTACTGCTAGTACCTCCATACTCTTTATTTTTTGCTTGGTTGTGACATCTTTCAATATAGAACCCCCTACTATGATAATAATGACTCATACAGGCTCTTTTTTAATCTCCTTCTAGCCATCCCTTCTTGAACAACTTTTAGCTTCTAAATGTCTTTTAGCTGGGGTTTTAGAACAAACAATTCAAGGCTCCTCTTTGCACCAATCACCGTATTTCTTCCTTCAAGTGCCTACAATCTTCGGTATCATGTTCCATATCCTTGTGAAACTCACAATATTTATCTTTATCCCTTTTTTTAGCAGAATAATGACTTAGTTGCTTTAGCCAACGAATGTCATCTCCGGATCTTTTAACACACATCATCACATCTGCCCTTGGAGAGTTAAGTGGGGTGTAACTTGCATGGCGATAAGTGATTTTGTCTTTATCCTCCTGACTTCTTTTTCTTTCTTCTTTCCTAGGTTGCTTTTTAGAAAATCAAGAATGCGGCCTGATGGATCTCTAGACTTCATATAATCTTATGAACTTTTGGGCTCTGCTCATTAACTTTGTGAAACTTTTAGGTCAAGGTATAAGGAATCAGTTAATTTACCATACCTGGTTCCTTGCTTCATAGTTGTCAATGCTTCATTGTGGCTTAGGTTATTTATTCGTACTGCAACTCTATTAAAGCGACTTATGTAACTTCACAAGTTTTCTCCTTCCTCCTGTATGGCCTTTTGTAAATCTAATGATATATTTTTTGGTAGGAATGCCGATTATAAACTTGGCTTTAAACATTGTAGCAAGCTGCGAAAATGAACTGACGGTAGGGGTACTCAAAAATCAACCAAGCTGGCCAAACCAAATTGATCCAAACCAATTTAAATCGAAAATTTTGGTTTAGAGTGGTTAATAGTTGGTTATGGTTTAAGATTTTTTAAACTGAATTTTTGGTTTGGTTATGCTATAGAAAATTAAAAAATGAATAAAACCAAACCAAATCTAATCGATATTATAATAATACTATATATATTTTTCATATTTATATAATAGTAGCTATGTTCCATATAGTCATTATGGAGCTATACCCTAACATTTTTTTGTTTACTCTTTACACTTTTCATCGTATACAAACTCTTAAACTTCCTATGACTTTTCAAATCTCCTTTCTTTTATCCCCTAACAATAATACATCTATCAATGAACCCTCTGCAAAGGCTATGATTGAGCAAGGATCCATCCTACTAATTAGCAATTCGTGTTTAAAATTTTTTACTAAGACATCGTAATAAAATTTGTTATTTTAAAGAATATTTTTGGATTGTTATTTTGAAACTTAAGGACTTTGTTAAAAAAGTAGATATTATTCTAGTAGTAGTTGTTGTTGTTGCTGTTGTTGTAGTAGTTGTTGTTGTTATTGTTGTTCTTGTTCTTATTATTATTATTATTATTATTATTATTATTATTATTAGATTTCATAAGATGTGTTATTAATAATTTTAATTTTAATTTTCTTCATTTATTATTTTTTTATTAAATCAACTAAATTAATCATCCAAATTGATTTCAAATATCATTAGTTTGGATACTTTTTAATGGTATTTGATTGGTTAAGAATCCTCATATTTAAAAACTGACTTTATTGGTTTGGTTAGAAAATTAAACTTTGAACTAACCAAACTGAACCATAAATACCCCTAATTGATGAAAGCTTCCCTAGCCCTAAGTACCATCCTTGACTACATCCTTTAAAGTTATATGAAATACTTTGTAGAGTAGAGCTTCTGAAGGTATGGAGGTGCATTACTGTGAAGAATTTACCCAAATGACTCCTTGGGTTAAAGGTTCCATCATATGATTCAAGCTGTAAAATTTTGAACTTGGAAGGAAAAGGCACTTCTAATATCTACTTCATCAAAGGTGATGTGTGCACTAGGTCTTAGTCTAATTCTTCGGGAGCTAAAGCTCTATATTTGTTTATTATTGCAAGTACCTTCTTTTCCACTTCTGCGTCTGCTACTTCAATACTTTTTTTCCTCCATATTGTTAAGCTCATCCTACAATGAGTCTTCGCTGGAAATTATTGGGCTTGTTGTCTTGATAATGGGTGCTTTCATCTTTGTGTATCTAACGAATGCAGTACTTTGGGACTAGAGATTCCTTTATCTTTAGGGGCGTACCTATTATCATCGTCATCGCCTATTACACTCTCTTTATGAGGGTGAAAAGATCTTGCTAAATGGAGACCAATGCAACTCTCCCAATTGAATTAGGTGCACCCAAGGTGGGATCACCATTGTTAACTGCTTTCAAATCATTAGGAATTTGACTTGATGATCCTGTAAGTGGTGGATCAACAATGGGTGGTTGTGTATCTTCGTAATTAGGGGAATACTCTGCCATGGCTGAAGAAACTCAAGGAAATAATGAAAATTAAGAACTCCACACTCACCACACTAATGATAATTTGGTATCCTCAAGCTCCTACTTCAATGGAAGGCATGATGAGATGTAAAAGGCTTATTGGATGGTTTGCAAGATAAAAAATGTGAGAATGGGGCCATGTGGAGTCCTAGCAATCCCACTCTGATGTTGACGTCAGCTGAGAGATAATTGGATGAATGTGAGAATAGCTAATGGTTATTGGAGTGGTTACCTCGTTGAATTAGAGGAAAAGACTATTTAAAGATCAAGGAACTGCAACCTGTGAAGTAATTTTCGGCTTAGTGGGAAAGTGATTGCGTGCCTGAATGAAAGTTTCCACTACTATATGATTGGAAGCCATGCGCAATAATTATGTAGAAGTGGGCAAAAAATATCCATAAGTATTCGGACCGTAGGTCCTTCTACCAATGGAAGCATACGGGCTTAATTTTGACTTTGTTATCAATTATATATATATATATATGATCTATACTTCAACTATATAAGAAAAAATGAAAGGTCAAGAGGGGAAGGGAATCGAACCCATGACTTCTACTTATAATATCCGTTACCTGAGCCGCTAGCCTATAAAGAGAGTACATTTAAATTCTCATCTCAAAAATTATATAACAAGTTAATAAAATGAGCACAATTTGCAACTAAGAGAAATTCTAAAGACTCGATTTGTTTGGCTATAATCTTTTTTTATCTATAGATGTGCCAGATGTGTAGCCATATATTCTTTTAATTAATTTGATTTTGTTAGAGATAAAATAGAAATGAACATAATTAAAATAAGAAATATACTTTTAATTAAATTAGAATTATATGTTAATTAATTTTATTTTTATTATAGATAAAATAGAAATTAACCTAATTAGAAAAGGAAATATACTTTCAATTAAATTAAAATTATATTTTAATTAACTTAATTTTATTAAATATAAAATAGAAGTTAATCTAATTAAAATAAGAAACATACTTTTAATTACATTATAATTATATTTTAATTAAATTAATTTTTATTTGAGATAAAATAGAATTTAACCTAATAAGAATAGAAAATATACTTTCAATTAAATTAGAATTTTTGTGAGAGATAAAATAGAAATTAACCTAATTAAAATAGAAAACATACTTTCAATTAAATTAGAATTACATTTTAATTAATATAATTTTTATTAGAAATAAAATAGAAGTTAACCTAATTGGAATAGGAAATATATTTTCAATTAAATTAGAATTATATTTTAATTAACTTAATTTAATTTTTATTTGTAAATGACTAAATTATCTAATTATGTATAATAATGAGTGAATACTTTTTTATAATTTTGCATGTCCTCCTCCCTCGACGCATATATATATATATATATATATTGAGCTCTAAAATCATTAAGCCAAAATTTTGACAAGTGTGTATTTGTATATTTGAGTATTTACCCTAAAATCTAATGTGTCAAACCATTAAAAATTCTAATTTTTATTAAAAATAAAATATTTATTATAATTTTTTAGTATTATTTTTTAACTAAAACACTATTATACATATTTTATACCACTCAAATTTAAAATTTTTTTATATAATATGTATTTTTTTTTATCTCAAATCACTCAATCATTTTTTTTTGAACCATTAGAAATTCTATTTTTAAAAATTTTCTTAACTAAAACATTATTATACATACTCCAATAGTAATCTAATAGTCTCAAAACAAATTATATTATATTTAAAAATAATGGCATTAAAAATTAAATAAAATAAAATTAATGTAATATATTTTATTTTTAATTTATTTAGTTACCTTTTTCTGTTTATAAAAATTTTTATTTTAAAATTTATATGTTTTATTCAATATAAAACATTTTGATTATACTACATCTAAAATACTACTCTTCTTTTTCATTAGACATTATGTCTTTTATTCTAATTATAACATCCAACTTTTATTTAATTAAAAATACAATTTTCTTTTTATTTAATATAAATAAAAATATATAACTTATCAATTATTTTCTATTTTATTTCTCCAATAATTGTTACTTTACATATTAAATAAATAAATAAATAATAAAATAAATATATATACTTTTAATAAAAAATTATTATAATAATTTTTTAAACTTTTATTATTTAATAATTATATTAAAATATATATATTATTTATAGTTCGCGCAATGCCAGTATTCATATATAGTTATGTTCTGGTTTATTACGTATTGGTGCGACAAGTGTCACTGATTTTATGAAGTTAGAATGCTTGCAGCAACAGCTAAAGCAATTATGCAACTCATAGAATATGCTAAATGGAAAGATTTCAACTTGTATGGATTAATAACAGATTTCTCTATCATTTCCAAGTGATCTTGCAAAGTGTACACACAATCCATGGGTTTAGGACTACTTCCGATCAATAGCAAACAACCAGCTGTAACTATTCTTAGCTGTTTCAGACAGATTTGGAAACACTGTTTCTGTCCAAAATGAAGAAGATGACAGCATTCATGCATGAATATCACATTTTCAACTGGCTTGTGAATGCTGGCTGCTGCAAACACCAAAGGTAGCAATAACCTATATATCAGTGATGACAATAGATTCGAGTGCCACTAACCTTAAAATTTTACCAACTTCAAAAAGTTACAAAAAAGAGTTGTATATATAGGGTGAGATTCTTGCCCATTTCAAGTGTATTACATCCAACGATCAGATATATACACATACATACCTTCTGAAGGTTCTTTAATGACAACATGAAGCTTATCGCTGCCATTTTTTATCCAAGAAAGACAAGAGTGGCAATTGCAATCAGATCATGCACCTATTCCTTTGATTATTGCCAACAGCATATTTGGTGCTGCTATCATTGTCTTCCCAATTTGAATGCACTGTTTTTCTACAATTATTATTATTATTATATCGAAAAAGAATAATTAATAAATGGAGAAATCTATATCAATATATATATATATATATATATACATTAAATATGGAACTCTTGAAACTTCATACTATTTCAGTATTTTCTAAAAAAAGCTAATATATAAATTTTTCAAAATTCATAATATTTTTAAATAAAAAATATTAAATTTTTTTTAACTATATTCAACATTTTATTATATTTTTACTAAAACACTGTTATATATAAATCCTTTTTTTGAAATTCATAAATTTTTTAAAATAAATATGAAAAAATTAACCACATTAATTTTTTTTAATTTTAGACACTATTATATATAAATCCTCATTACTAATCTAATAATATTCAAATTCTTTCTACTTCAAATCACTCAAATATTAATCTAAAACACTACTATATATTCCAATACAAAACTAGTAATTCATAATAAATTATTTTCTTTATCTTTTCTTCTTTACAATTCTCTTTTAAAAAAAAAAAAAATAATAAAACAATCTAATTACAACCATGAATTAAAAATATTACAACTGCAATAATATAATTCCACAAGTGCTAAGAGGGGTTGAATTGGCTTTTTATGTAATATGGGTAATTTTGATTTTCTACACAAAAGCAATCTATAAATAGGTTTAGAGCAGAAATAGATTAAGTAGAATAGCAATAAAAACTCAAAGGATTTATAGAGGTTCGGTCATCAAAACTTACTCATCTCCTCAACCACTTATTGAGAGTTTTAATCCACTATCAATCTACTTCAACGGTGTAGATTAAATCTTTACAAGCTTAACCCAAGCTACCCAAGTGTTTTCCCAAGACTCACACTCAAACCCACTTGCTAAGAACAATGCTCTTAGCTTATAAGTATTTAAAACCCTAACCCAAATCACTCAAACCCACTATTGAGCTATTGAATAAATGAATTAAACACTTACCAACCTACACTCAAGAACACTCTTGAGATAGAAGAGATTACAAAGAATTAAAGATGAAAGCTTTGGTGGTTGGAGATTAAATCCAAGATAAATTGCTCAAGATTTTCTCTAAATGTGTTTGCTCAACTTCATTAATTTTTTCCAGCTAATTTCAGAGTGGTATTTATATCCTCTTAGAGAAAAAGAGCTGTTTGAGGTGCATTTACTACAAATAGAGCGGTTTAAACCACCAAATAAAAGGACCTCTGTATGCTCGTCATCACTCATGACAAGTCGTCATCACTCATGACAATCAGGCGCCAAGGTGAAATTTGAAATTGTGCGTTTTCATGATCATTGAACTGGTGATGAAACTTTTTGCCACTTTTTGGAATTGGTCGTCATCTCTCATGATAGATTTGTCATCACTCATGAAAACCCTTATGTTTCGTCAAATTTTTGCGACTTGGATTTTTTGATTTTACCTCCGAAATTTTTTCTGATGATTGGAAATTACTTGTTATCACTTGTAATGAGGAATTCCATCATCTTTGACCACATTTGACTTTTAGATCTTGACGGAAAATTCGATCTTTGATTTCAATCCAGTCATCACTCATGATAAGTCTATCATCACTTATGAAAAGGTGTGCAGACTTAATAAAAATGAGGATATTGACTTTTCTTTATTTGACTTATGCAATTTTAGATAACCTGAATATAAACACTTAAACACAAGGATTAAAAATAATTTTACTTAATTAATTGTAACCATAAAAAAAGACTATTTTACACCTCAAGGTTCAACAAGTTCCCCCTTTTTGATAGTAATAAATAATTAGGTAAAATTAGGCTACAAGTAGGAAGAGATAACTCCCCCATAAAATAAGCCTAAATAAAAATTGCACAAAAAATAATTCACACCATCATTTAGCATGCTTGATCAACAAAGGCAATATTTTTTGAAAATACCAAAAGCACTTCAAGATCAATGCAAATCTAGTCTCAATTTAAGACAGTTTAGCTAATTAAAAATCCTCAGTTTGAGACAAACATATTAGGGGATTTAAATCAGATATAGATCATGGTTGCAGAATCATGATCATGAAATAAAATGTACAACTTGTGAAAAGAGAATTGATTTATAAATAATCAATTTCCAACCACAGACATGACCAAATACACCAATTGATCTCAAAATATCAATTAAACCTAATAAGCACATTTCAGTTCCAAAACACCTAAGCACCTAAGCAACACAGTTCAAAAAGTCCAAAATACACCTTTTCTCCCCCTTTGTTACTATCAAAAACACTTCGGCAGGGGGGGGGGGGGGAAGTACTTGTCATACTAGCAATGCAACAACATAAACAAAATATATATCCCAAGTTTGAAAGGTTGCAACCCATACAAGTTCTGTGATAGACTTGAACAAAAAAAAAAGAAACTAAAAAGAGTTTTAAAATAATGCAATTAATACTGATAAGGGAGATGCAGCAGGGACAAGAAGGTGATCCCTCAAATAGGCAACGTCACTAATAATAGTGTCGATCTTTAAGTCCATAACATTAAGCCGAGACTCCAAGGAGGTGATAGATGACTGAACAACTCTAAATTGAGAATCCAGGTGGACTTTGAGCTGATTCAACATGGATTAGAAAGGGATAGTGCGTTCAGCTTCTTTGCCTGCTTCAGGGGCTACAACTGTGAGGCATTTTTTTGAGGTCAAAGGAGCCTCACTCTCTGCTTGTTTTTGAAACTTAGGCGTATCTTCGACATGCCAAATTGTGTTTGCCTGTTTGTCAAGCTCTCTCTAGTAGTTGATTCCTTTTATAGTGAATTTTCTAATCATAAAATGACGAGCCTAACTATCCAAGTTGAGTTTGTCACTCGGTTGGAGATCAATATCGTAGGGACATTGTTCATCAGGGGTGAGGACTTTTAGATATTGGGCAATGATAGTAACATAGCTGCCCACCCTGATTTTCCCAGATTTGGCATTGGCAATACTCAATAATTGATCCAAAAAAAGTTTGGCTAAGGCAACCCTCTTTCGATTCACTCCACACCACAGAATAAAGAGCTCTAGTTTTCTTACATTCCCGAGGCTCTCTCCCCTAGTTGAGACAGAGTAAAAAATGAAACGGTGCAAATACTTAAGCACAAAAGAAATCAAACTTGAGTCTCTAGCATTTTTGGGATTAAATCTTCTGTCCCCTGGTAATTCTTCCCAAGCTTTATGTTCATTGAAAAAGGATCTTTATACCTATAGATACCATCTGCTGGGAGTCCCAAGGCTTCATTGTGCAAATGGAAGGTTTACTTTTCACAGTGCAAATGGAAGGCTCAGAGAGTGGTGTTTGTCGATTTAAAGAGTGGACATAAATTCTAGGGTTAAAGGAGGAGAAATCGATTCTTGCAAATCAATAAAGCTCCTCAGATTCAAGTTGTCAAGAAGATTTTTCATACCCTCTTTATAGCCTAACTCTCTCACACACTCCTATAATGTGTGTAATATTTACATATGTTTAGAGTTGAATATTAATGGATTTTAGATAAGTATTTAATTTAATTTGGGTAGGAATTAGGTCTAAACAAGAATTATTCTGGTTTGAAGTTTTATTTAGATTTTATTTATTTTTGGCTTTAGTTTGTTTCTATTGGGAATTTTATTCAAGTGGTAATAAATATTCTCTTTTTCCTTTTAGGAACCTAACTAAGGATTCCAAGGTAATCAAGGATTTACTTGAAGAGATTGTGTTGAGGGCGACATGGTTTGATGCACACCTATGTCATTGTCCGTATAATCTACTGGAATGCAAGCTTCATGTCGCATGGGTGCAATGCAGGTGTGTTGCAGGTGGTGCATCTTTCTGTTCGAATTGAAGAAGTTTTGAAAGTATGACATGGTTTTAGGCATGATTATGTTATAAGCTGTGCAACCTTCTAGAATTTGAACCTGAACTCAAGCATGGTTGTACTAAAATTCGTGCCGAAAAGTTTAAGATGACGCCAGTTACACACAGTTGTATGGTGGGTGTGTTGAACAAAAGAAAGATTTTCCTACTAAAAAAGGCAAAGAAATTCAAGGGCGTTTAGGGTTCTATCAAGTTTTCCTATATAAAGGGGCATTAAGAACGTTTGGGGGATTCATTCTACATTCTAAAAGCCAAAAACAAGAGCTTGAAAAGGAGAATAAGGATTGGAGATTGAAGCGGTGCTTAAACCAATTTTATCTATTCTTATTCTTCATTCTCTTATTATTTATTTTATGTTTGTAATTCTTTCTAAAGCCATGTTTGGCTAAAATCCTTTTTAAGGTTTACATTAGGAGCAGTTATTCTATGATGTGATTGAATACAAGTCTTTTATTAATTTAATTTTCAGCTAATTCTATGCGTTGAGCTTAATGTCTTGTTATCATTCTAGGCCTATTTGATTGTATATTTATGGGTAGATTAACCAACGAGAGTTAGGGGAATTTATTAGCTTAAGACTCATAAGACTTAAACCACTCGACCACGAAAGTAGGCGAGCTCTACGGGGCACCATGACAGTAGACAGGGGTCTACAGTGGTAAATTAATTGTTAAGAAATTTAATGAGTTTAGATTAACTTCTTAACCACGAGAGTAGGTTAAACTTTAATCTTTACATGCTTAATTGGACTCGAGAGAGTCTTTAGGTATTTTAGAACAATTACCCTTAACAGTGATCAAGGTGTTTAATAATTATGTGTTCATGATTTGATTGGAATAATGAAACTAAACCTAAGCTTTATATTTTAACTATTTGATTTTCTCTTAATTTAATTTATTTAGATTTATATTTTAATTTTCTAAATTACTTTCTTTTATTTGCTAGATAGGAACATAAGTAGAAAAATTGGTATTCAATATTCAATCCTCGTAGGAATGATATCTTTTGTACTATAATTTACGATCCGTGCGCTTGTAAGTTTTGAACACAATATCCCAATCAAACAACTGAGAAGGGTGGATTGGGCTAGATTTTAGAGAATTATACCTATCCTTTTTATCTTTGGTGCATCAAGAGGGGAGGACTAGGTCTTATGGACCCCTTTTAGCTGTCATTTTCTTCGTTAGACTAGACTTGGTCGGTGCTTGTAGGGTTGCCATAGCGACAGATGCGCTTCAAGTGGGGACCAAAAAAGATGTTTAGAATAATTAATTTCTATTCTAAATGAAAAGGATGAGAGATGGTTAAAAATATAGATGAAAGTGACAGGAGATAGGTTAAAAATGGAGGAAAGAAGAAAAAGATAGGTTAAAGTGAAAAAGGGAAAGAGAAATGAGTGGGCGGCGCTGGAAGGGGATAAGAAACCCTAGGTGTTATAAGATGGTATAAATACCTCAGCTCTAACCCTAAGCGCGTCATTGGTGATGATGAAAATGTCATGACTGATGAATAAACATTTTTACCACAATTAAAGCTAATTCTTTCATGATTGATAACATAGATAGTCATCATCATGATTAAGCTAAAACTATGATAAATATGATCAAGATAAATATACAAAAAAATGAATGCATTAAGGATAGAGTGCTGATGAATTATGACTAATAATGAGATTTTCAAAAATATGAAAGTTTAAGTCATCAAAAATATTTTTAAGTAAAATATGAATTGGTTTTATCAGGAATTGAACTTTCACAGCTGACGACGTAAAAGTCGTGATCACAAATTTAAAATAGAATTTTCAAAAAAAATTAAACTTTTGAACTTGGGTTGAGCCTCTTTGAACATAATTAGGACTAATTCAATATTGCATCATAATTAATCAGGATTCAAGAATATAGCATATTAACCACTCAAGGTTTAAGTAATTAATTACAATGCCATAAACAAGCACATATCACAATGTATTTCCATCCAACATTCCAATTTCTCTTTTGATGAAATTCGTTCTTTCTTCACAAAGGGGTTTAGTAAATATATTAAGTTGGTTTGTTGTATCAATAAATTACAATACAACATCACCTTTTTACACATGATCACACAAAAAATGATGCCTAATGTCAATATGTTTAGTCCTAGAGTGTTGAATTGGATTCTTGGACAAGTTTATTACACTTGTGTTATCACATTTCATTGGAATGTGATCAAAAACCAATCTAAAGTCCATGAGTTATTGTTTAATCCATAAGACTTGAGTACAACAACAACCCATGACAATATACTCCACTTCGGCAGTAGACAAAGCAACTGAGTTTTGCTTCTTGCTAAACCAAGAAACAAGGGAATTTTCTAGAAATTGATAAGTACCAGAGGTACTTTTCCTATCTAGAATATTTCCGGCACAGTTCACATCCGAATAGGATATAAGATCAAATGATGCATTTCTAGGTTACCAAAGACCTAAATGAGATGTGCCAACAAGATATTTTAAAATTCTTTTCACCGTATTTAAATGGGACTCTTTAGGATAAGGCTGAAAATGTGCATACATACACACGACAAACATAATATCGGGCCTACTTGTGGTAAGATAAAGAAGACTACCAATCATACCTCGATATTTCTTTTCTTCAAAGCTCTTACCATTTTCTTCTTTGTCAAGTTCGATGGTGGTGCACATGGGGGTCTTGCTTGCCTTTGCTCCATCCATTCCAAACCTCTTGAGCAAATCCTTGGTGTACTTTGCTTGATTGATGAAAATTCTAGTAGTGCATTACTTTATTTGACAATTTAAAGACATCATTAAGAAAATCATGTTGCTCAAAACCCGGGGGTTGTTCAACATAGACTTCTTCCTCATTAAAACCATTCAAGAATGCACTTTTTACATCCCTTTGGAAAATTTTGAAATTCATGTATGATGCATATGCAAGCAACATTCTAATTGCTTCTAATCTAGTAACTGAAGCAAATGTTTCATCATAGTCTATACCCTCTTCTTGATTGTAGCCTTTAGCCACCAACCTAGCTTTATTCCTAGTAATTGCACATAACTCATCAAGTTTATTTCTAAAAACCCACTTGGTGCCAATTATAGGATAATTTTTAGGTTTTGGGACTAAAGTCCACACTTTGTTCCTCTATAATTGATTAAGTTCGTCCTGCATTGCAAGGACCTAACTTTCATCATTTAAGGCCTCATCAACATTCCTTGGCTTAATTTGAGAGATAAAGGCAAGACTAGTGGTTACCCCTTTTGATGGCTCACCAATGATTAAATCCTTGGGGTGATCTTTCTTAAAATGCCATTCTTTAGGATGGTATCCATGAATAATGGAAGTTGTAGGAGCTACTTGTTCCTCTACAACTTCTTCTTTTTGATCATTCATTATATTTTGAGAGGACTCAATTTGAGGGGAAACATCTTGATCTTTCTCTATTGTTCTTTGTTGTTGATTGAACTCATCAGGAGCACATACATCATCATCAACAACAATAACCACCTTTCTTGGCTCAAATATATTAGTCTCATAAAAAAATAATATGCTTGGACTCTTCTACCACTAGTGTTGTTTTATTGAAAAGTCTATATGACTTGCTAGAAGTTACATAGCCAAGGAAGATTCCCTCATCAGTTTTAGCATCAAATTTTCCAAGGTTATCCTTGGTATTCAATATATAGCATTTGCATCAAAACGCCCTTAGATATGAGATCTTAGGCTTTCTCTCATTCCATAGCTCATAAGGAGCTTTATTTAAAATAGGTCTAATAAAAACACTATTTAAAAGATAACAAGCGGTATTGGCCCAAAAGTATTTAGGCAAATTATACTTATTGAGCATAGTTCTTGCCATCTCAACCAAAACTTTATTTTTCCTTTCAACAACCCCGTTTTGTTGAGGTGTTCTAGGAGATGAAAAATTATGAGAAATTCTCATTTCATTGCAAAAGATTTTAAAATAGTCATTTTCAAATTCTTTTCCATGGTCACTTCTTAAAGTGGAAATTTTAAAGCCTATTTCGTTCGAATTCTTTTTGCAAGAATTTTAAAAGCTTCAAAATTTTCATTCTTATGAGCAAGAAAGAGTACCCAAGTAAATCTAAAGTAGTCATTGACAATGACATATGCATAATGCTTACTACCTAGGCTAGCAACTCTGTAAGGACTGAATAGATCCACATGCAACAATTGAAGAGGTCTAGTAGAAGTTACCTTATTTTTGGCCTTAAAAGAACTTTTCACTTCCTTACCCATTTGGCATGCTCCACATATTTTGTCATTTTGAAATTTCACTTTGGGTAGGCCAATGACATGATCACCTTTGCTTAGATCTCCAATGAGTTCCATGCTAGCATGACCAAGTCTCCTATGCCACATCCAAGTGTCATCCTTAATAACAATACAACACTCAACACCTTGGTTAGTTAAGGAGCTTAAATCCATAGTATAAACATTGTTAACTCTTTCACTTTTGAAAATAATTTTGTTCTCTTCCATATGAGTTATAAAGCATTTCTTTGGTTCAAAAGTCACTCTATTTCCTTTATCATTCAATTGACTAACACTAAGTAGATTATGCTTTAAGCCATCAACTAAAAGAACATTTTTAATGTAGGTAGAGTCTTTCTTACCAACTTGATCAATACCAACAATCTTACCCTTGGCATTGTCACTAAATGTAACTTTGCCTCCCTTTTTCATTTCTAAATGAGTGAAGAGGTTGGCCTTCCTGGTCATGTGCCTTGAACATCCACTATCTAAATACCACTTTTCTTTTCATGTTATGGATTCCAAGCACACCAACAAGCAAATAGTTTATCTCACTTTAGGTACCCAAATATATTTGGGTCCTTGGGGGTTAGCATTGAAAAATCCATCATTTGAGTAACCCAAATGAGTCTTTCTAATATAATATCTAAAAATTTTTATGTCCCATCACACACAATAATGACATCTAACATCTTGTGCATGCTCTTTCATTTTAAAACTATGAAGACCATGAGAATGAGCATGATATTGTTTCCTAGGCTTAAGTCCTATTGAGCTATTAGCTTTAGAATTATTAGTCTTAATTCCATTAGACTTTTTAGGTCCATTGGTTTTAAGACTAGGTTTTTGGAAGCCCTTAGTAATTGGAATACTTAGTCTTACACCTTTTAAGGTGCTAGCATGAGCATTTTCAAATCCAATTCCATTTTTAGATTTCAAAGGAGTTGAAGACATAGGGATCATCCCATCAAGAATTTCTTTTCCTTTGTTGAATCTAGAGATGGACTCCTTAATTTTCATTCTCATTTTCTAAGAACATATTTTGCTCAATAAGTTTTGCATTTTTATTGGCAATCTCAATTTTCTTAGAATTACTTTCATTCAATGAATTGGTTAACTCTTCATTAGAGGATCTTGATTTTTCAAGTTCTTCTTTTAAAGTTTTGACTATTTATTGGAGTGAATTAATTTTAGATAAATATTTATCACATTTATGCATCAACTTTTCACAAGCAAGTAACATTTCATCATTGGATTCAAAGTCTAGAGTTACCTCATCATTTGAAGGTTCCTCCAATGCCATGTAGCAAAGATTTTTAACTTCCTCATCAGTGACATCATTACTAGAATCATCATAAGTTTCTTTGAGTGCTTGTTTCTTTTCCTTCTTGAATTTCTTATCTTTCTTAAAAGATTTCTTTAACTTTGGACATTCGGATTTAATATGACTCAGTTTGTTGCATCCATAGCAAATGATTTGATCCTTGTTGCTTGAGTCTTGCTTCTTGAATCCTCTTGTTTTCTTCATGATGAGATTTCTAATTTTTTTTAGATCATAGCAAATTCTTCATCATCTTCATTTGAGTCACTATCACTAGTGTCTCTACTTGCTTTGAGAGCAATACTTTTGTCCATCTTGGTCTTCTCTTCTTCAATCACTTGAGTCATTTTGATTTCATGTGTGAGAAGCTTTCTAAGAAGTTCATCTGTATGTAGAGTAGAGAGATCATTTGCCTCTTCAATAGAAGCAATTTTAGCTTCCCAAATCTTTTGAGGCAAGATCACAAGAATTTTATTGTTAACATCTTCTTTTGAGAATATCTTCCCAAGTTTTCTCATAGCATTAACGAGAGTGATATCCCATAAATTAACTCCTTTACTATCCAAGAACATCTCCATTTTGTTTCTCTAACATGTATAATCAGTTCCATAAAAAAATAGAGGTCTTGTGTAGCTAGGGCCATAAACATTGGGGGAGGTAACAACTTGACTTGTGGAGGCCATGATCTTTTCTCCAAAATGGTTAAATCTTCAAGAGTGGAGACCAAAGCTTTGATACCAAAATGTAATTCCACAAGTGCCAAGAAAAAGAAGGGGGGGTGTTGGGTTTTGTGATACTAAAAGCAGCAAAAAATTAACATTTTATCACAAACCTGAACCCGGATCCATGTAATTTGATTAACTGATTTAACTAGGGTTTTTAAAATCTTACCACAATTGTAAGTAGAGGCGAGAATGATGGAAGGAAGAGAGGAGGTTCACACCGGTGACACCTTACCTTGAGCTCTTTGTTTTCTTTTATCGGATTGAGATGTCTCTAAATGGATGCGTCCTCTACTGGTATCTACACGAACAACCCTTGATTCAAAATGAATCTATGTGTGCTAGCACCCTCTTGATTTTCTTACAAAAATAAGAATGAAGAAACTCTGCGTTTTGTTTTCTCAAAAGGGAGAGAAAATGAATTTGAGGTGGCTAGAGTGATAGACGTATGTGAAACCCTAAAGAACATGATATATTTATAGACTTCTCAATCAGGGTTTTACTTACCAAAATGCCCTTTTGGTATATGCCACTTTTAATTCTGATTTTTATTTTAAATACTAAATCAGAAATCTATATCCTATTTATTTAAGACAACCATTACCTTAAATAAATAAGTAATTAAATAAATAAATATATATACACACAAATTTACATATATATATATATATATATAGTTATTTATTTATTTATTTCCACAGAGTTTAACTGGTTTGGTAAAACCTATATTCGGTTTAGGCCTGTTCTAAGTGTGTGACCCTGTAGGTTCACATAACGTTGGGAGTGGGCCTAAAATCTCTATTTAGGCCTACAAGTCATAATTGGCCTCTAGCAAGACATTAAGACTACCCAAGTTATGCGAAAGCTGATTATCCGACATACCTTAATTTACAGCATATATTGTAGTCCTTTTATCACATAATATCTTAATTGAACATAAGACATAGTTTATGTCATCCTTATACAGTTCAATAATATTATGACTTGATTCTAAATAGACTGAGAATGATAACTGTTTATCAATACACTTCAGCATGGCCATGCATTTTCTTTCAGTCTATCTCATCAAGGGGCCCATGGATATCTTACTCATATTAAATGAGGGATAAATTCCTTCTCAACCACTCACATTCCTCACATAACTCATTTCATATCCTACAACATTCTATTCTATCATCATGTTAAAGACAATGTTAGAATGTGTCAAAATATAAAATAGTTATGTAGAAATCCATGGTGATTTCAAGGTCGAAGGACTAAAACAATAGTACTGTGATGAGAATAACTTATGACAATTATCTATGTAATATTCTCACAGTGGGTCAATCTAGTACATCATTTCTCTATATAGTACTTATGAGTTGACTTAATATCTCATATTCTTGATTAGTAAAACATAATCATCAGTCAACATCATACTAGTCTTAATTCATTATTACGACTAGGGATAATTTGCATAAAACTCATATTTAATCCAAGGGTTTTACTATCAAGTCACATACTTGATGACCTTAGAAAGAATTAACTATTCAAGTAATTATCATAACACAAAAATGATAATGAAAGTGCCTCTTTATTAATAAAATGATAAAGTAAAAACATAGTCACATATGATTGACCTAGTGCATACCACTAATTGGGGGGGGGGGGGGGGGGGGGTAAGTTGGCTTTTTATGTAATATGGGTAATTTTGATTTTCTACAGAAAAGCAATCTATAAATAGGTTTATAGCTAAAATAGATGAA
The DNA here is from genome assembly GCA_949671775.1 of Mallotus repandus. NCBI lineage: Eukaryota > Viridiplantae > Streptophyta > Magnoliopsida > Malpighiales > Euphorbiaceae > Mallotus > Mallotus repandus. Next base: position 23,727 of record CATIWM010262988.1, read on the forward strand.
GTAGAATAGTAATAAAAACTCATAGGATTTATATAGGTTCAGCCCTCAAAGCCTACTCCTCTCCTCAACCACTTGTTGAGAGTTTTAATCCACTATCAATCTACTTCAATTGTGTAGATTAAACCTTTACAAGCTTAACTCAAGCTACCTAAGTGTTTTCCCAATTCTCACACTCAAACTCACTTGCTAAGAAAAATTCTCTTAGCTTACAAGTATTTGAAACCCTAACCAAATCACTCAAATCCACTATTGAGCTATTGAATAAAGGAATTAAATACTCACCAACCCACACTCAAGAACATTCTTGAGATAGAAGAGATTACAAAGAATTAAAGATGAAAGCTTTGGTGGTTGGAGATTAAATTCAAGATAAATTGCTCAAGATTTTCTCTAAATGTGTTTGCTCAACTTCATTAATTTTCTCTAGCTAATTTCAGAGTGGTATTTATATCTTCTCAGAGAAAAAGAGTTGTTTGAGGTGCATTTAATGCAAATAGATGTTTGTACAAAACCGCAAGCGCACGGTATCACCAAGTGGTATAAAAATACCATTCCCACGAGGACTCATTCTAATCACCTATTAATCCAATTTTCTATTGTTTAAGGCTTTCGAATTTACTTTGTTTTTAAAACTAAAATTAAATTAAACAAAAGAATGCAAAATAAATTTCTTAAAATTTATATAAAAAGGAATTATCAATATA
>CATIWM010263022.1:0-12002 GCA_949671775.1 Mallotus repandus
ATTTTGAAGCATATAGCATGGTAGTTAAAGCATGGAGCATAGGTTGTCGGCCGAATCCAGACTCTCTCTCTCTCCTTGTAGCATACATATGCCCATTAGTTAATGTAAAATATTTGTATGCGTGTACGGATAAGTATAAATGTGTGTATAATAATTACATGTGACTAAAGGATGATTAATAATGAATATGAGATATCACGATGTATATTAATACTAAGTGTGTAGGGTGTTACAAGAATAATCAACCTTTAACTATTACTCCACAAGTTATATCCATATAAATCGTTTCTACCAACACCTTATCTTACATCACAATTCATTCATGTATTTTAGAATGTGATAAATCAATCTCAAATTTTATTTTCTATTCAACATGCTTGTTTGTGTAACTACCATTCTACTATACACATATCTCGTATAATTTATAAATTTTATACTTACTACTACCTTTTTACCATTTGGTACCAACAAGTAATATTATTTTCTCTTTATTCTTCAATTTTTTTTAGCATTTGATTATACCATATGATAAGTTCAAGCTTCCTAGTGTGCTTCATTTCCTATTCAACCTTTCATACATCCATTTTTCTCTTGATGAAATACACACTCTCTTAATATATAGATATATATATAATTCGCACAAATGACATTCGGATAAACTACTTCTAATTGGAAAACATTCTTTATCATAGCTTAACTCTTATATTCTTAAATGAAATAAATTAATATGTTGCTTTATTAAAAAAAATTCAACTCACTATAATCAGGAAGTTCTTATATCTCCATTACCATCCTCAAAATTTATCGACTATAACCATATTTTGATTTCAAAACCTCAAGTTTTCAAATTCTCAAATATTTTTCTATTTCTAAATATTTTCCATATTTCACAAATTATATTTCTATAAATTATTCATACTGGCACTTCAACCTTCACTACAAATCATCCATGTATGCAAGATGGAATAAGTCAAATTCAACTCTATTAAATACAAATTCCATCACTAATATACACACCACTCCATAGACTTATTATCAATCCTAAATTTTAAGCCATAATCATATTAAGATTTCATATCCTTATTACCAAATTCTCTAAGATAACCAATCTTTGTAGCGTTCTTTCATCCGCATTCCACAAATACCTTAGAATCAATCAAACCTAAGCTCTTATATAAGGGTGACATTTGATATGGTGCAATTGATATTAGTGCTACCCCTGGTATAGTTTCTATCTCAAAGTCAGTCTCTCGATGTGGAGGTAAACCCAATATCTTTTAGAAATACATTTACAAATTCCTTTACTACTGGAATATCCATTACTCCTGGACTAACTTTAGATATATCCACCACATTAGCCAAATAAGCTTCACACCCCTTTTTAATCAAATGAAAAGCGGCAGTAGCCAAAATTAAAAAGCAATTCACCCTAAAATCTCATAGAATACACATTGTCAATTAAACTATAACTCATCAATCACATGTTCACACCCATCTCAATCACACAATTTCACCCAAGAATTCAATTGATATTTATACTTACCTTTTAGTTGTCAATCACTCTATAGACAACTTATACCACCTTCTCGAGTTTCACCAATGCTTTAAGATCCTAAAATATGACATATATTTAATCAGTAATATATCTACAATGAGTGCTTATGCTTAGTATGTAATTAGAATGGGTTCTATAAATGTAAGCCTACCATTTATGCATATTTTCTTCTTGTTGGACTGCTTGGCCTTGTTAGACCTGAGAGTGAATAACTCTCACCACACAATTCCAAATTACTTGATTTTTTTTACAAAACTAGACATGAAGGATTATAACATATCAAAAAATTGGCACAATACAGGCTATGTACAATTATTGGTTAAATTTTGAATCCAAACTTATGTTCTGCACAAAAATAGCTCGAATGGGTCACTTTCAGTTTAGAATTTCTCAAGTTATATAAGTACAATTGTGAAACCCTTTTTCAAGCACTTCATTAACACATAAATGAACAATTTTAATGTTTTATAATTTATTTAATTTAGCCTATAAGGCCCTCATATTATCTGGGGAAAGACCAGACTACCTGCAGATGTAGCAAGTAAAACCAGCCCCACTCCAAAGAAGATTTCTTATTACACACACATTATTTCACCAAACTGCATCACAAGGTTTTAGATCACATATAAAGAAACAAAACTCTTGTTTCATAATTTTCCTAATTCAGCCCCCAAGTGTCTCATATTTATTAGGCAAAAGAAAGCTACCTACAGCAGACACAATCTAAACCAGTCCCAATCAAAGAAGAATTTCTCATAACACACACCAAATCTCATAATACAACTTTATAAGCATGGAGATAAGATATAAATATATAAGTTTTATAGTTTATATTTCTCCTAATCCTTCTTCTATGGCTATGAAAACAAGAGTGCAAAAATTATACTCTAAAACAGAATTCAAAAACTATAAGATCATATTCACACCATCACCACATAATTTCAAATATAATTTTGAAGGAAAATAATTAACTTACCAAATTAGGAGCTCAAATAATTACGATTCAAGTTTAGGAGTTTGGGAGAAAAAGAAAGGAATTAGTATTTTTTTTTTATGGTAAGAGAATAATGGCTTATAGTTGAGAAGGAGTAGAGCTCTCTAGTATTCTACAAGACAAAGACAATCCCATAAATATCCACTATCATATATTTTATTATTTTATTATTTTTATTATTATATTTTAATAAACTATCAACCAAAAGTTCAAATCAATCCTATGAAAACAAGTCAACTAAATTTAATTCCCTACATATTTATTTATTAACTAAATGTTCAATTTTATAATACCTTAAATACATTCTATATTACACATACTCAAATATGCCATTGAAATTCACTTTAGCAAATACAAAACAAATGAAAGGATATGGAATTCACATCGTCAAATGGAATGATTAGAGATGCATGTGTTCAAGCGAATTATATGCATTACTGGTGGAATTTCCTAAACTAGTTATGGTGGTGCAGTTGTATGCTCAATTCCAGGCACAGACTCAGACTCACTTCGATTAGCAGGATTCTCAATCGGACCCTCCCTACTCATCTTATTCAAAATACAAACACTTAGTCTTAATTCTTAACATCTATATGTATTCTTAACATGTATATGCATTCACATTTCTATCCCAATGGATTCGAAACCATGCTCTGATACCACTAAATGTGACACCTGTTAAGGATGTCAAACATACATTGTATACATGTGACTAATACATAACATATCCATTAAATAACTTTAGCTCTCCACATCAAGTAGTTCACATCTTTCTTATATTGTACACATACAATACACTAGCCTTAATACAAGATAGTAAAATTCACTAGGCTTGTCATGTTCAAGAAAAACTGAGATGACCTCCTGTTGACCCACTTGACACACTGCTAGTGCAACTGATGCAAATGTTTCTTCAAGAAAGACTACAGTTCTTCTAATCCTGAAAAATAATGCAGAGGAATGAGCTTGCAACTCAATAAATGAAGAACATAATATCCTATGAAACATAACACATCAGGCATATAATATTGTGAATCACCAATCCATTTGATAATTAACTATAAACTTTTAGCTTGCACACAATTGTGATAGCATAGTATTTTCTTCTGGACAACAATGTACTTATGAATTACAAGTAATTCAAAGCCTTTTTTTCTTTCTTTTCTTTTTTTTTTATTCTTGGATCCCCATATGCGTACAACCCTATCATAATTTTGTATCAACTGTATTTTTTAAGCCTTTTTATGGCTTATAAAGGGGATTCCATATCGCACACAACATTGCTTTTTTTTTTTAATTCATGGATCCCCATACGCACACAGTCTTGCCATAATCTTTTGTCAACTATATTTTTTTAGCCCTTTTATGGCATATAAAAGGATTCCATATCGCACACAGCCCTGCCTCACTCACAAGTAGCATTTCATCCTCATATTCGTCCAATCATATTTCTTATATTTACATATACATAAAGAATTCACCACATTATCATAGCACTTTATTCAACTCATAATCAACTAAATACATCATAAATCACTCCATAAGGCAAATTAACATCTCCCTAAAATATATAATAAAATAATAATATACCAAAAATAAACTGAAATATTCCATATTTCAACATGGCAGAATTGATAGTGCAAATTCAAAAATATACCAAAAATTTCACGTTATGAGTATTAAAGTCATATTATCTAGATCAATAGTATTATAAGTCTAGATTAATTTTCAACTTATTTCACATCAATTGGATATGTATAGAAAGAGAAACATAAAAAACATTCCACCATGGTCAAACTGTCAACAAAATTAAGCAATAAAAAGTATTGCCCAAATTGACCATCAAGACAGCAAAATTAAGTTTCCTAAATTTATGTAAATTTTGTAAATCATATCTTAAAGTTTCTACAAGATCAAATAACACTTAATTTGGAGTTATAAAACTCAAGATATAGCTCAAATAACTTTGCTATTCTCCATTGAACAGGGCACCCGAATTTTAGCAAACTCATTCACATGTACAATCTCATCTCAACAACAATCAACCATCAACACAATAATCAAATATCACAATAATCAAAATTTAGCATCTACCAATTAGAAAAAACATATTTCTCTTATCCAATTAAGTTAACAAATAAATTTATAATTATTTATTTTAAGTGTTATATTCACACAAAATATTAAGTTATTCACTTACCTTTATTGCTTTCTTGCCTTTGCTTGCATTTACTTATGTAACAACCTCATTTTCATTTGGTTTAGCTGAAATAAATCATAATTTACTTGTTTTTAAACACCCAAAAATAATGGAACCTCCTTCTAGTATGATAACATCAATAAACTATTTAGACATATAAAGTTGCCAACTGTAACAGATTTAATATGGTGTATTTAAAAATTCTCCAAAATTATATATAATGAATCTCAAGATAAAACTTTCCAAATCATTAAATTTATGTATTTAAAGTAATTTAAACTTGATTTTGTTTCAATTGGAGGTTTATAGAGAAAGAACTCTAAGAAATAAGCCACCTTACTCAGACTAGCCATGGAAACTGAGCAATAAAATGTTTTCTCTTATTACACTAACATAGGGTCTGAATCAGATCAATCTATAAGAGATAAAGTTTTAGCTAACTCTTTAAAGTTTCTATATATTCACATCACACTTAATTTTAAGCCCTATAACTCAAGATATGATCAAAATACAAAGACTTAAAAACCAGAAATAATGAACCCGAAAACTGCAGCCTATAAACTCTAAATTAAATCAACTAAAATAATTAAAATACTTACCAATTGAATCACCAAAGGCTTGTAGGATGAAAATTACAGCCTAAAAAGTGTTTTTATCTTCAAATTTTAGTTGACAAACTAGCCTAAATTTGAAAAATAATGCAACCCTTCTTGTTCTCTCCTTTCTCCCTTCTTTTCTTCTAAGTGTAATTGTTTCCCTCTCATTATTTTTATTTTTTTAAGCATTTATGGCTACCCTCCACAAGCCTCAAATTTGAAAGAAGAATCTAGAGTATTTTAGGATAGATTAAAGGTAAAATATCCATTTTGACCCTTAATAAAATGATTAAACTTCCTTTAAATCCTTAAGCTTGTGATTGTGCATTTTATGATGACTATTTATTTCCAGTAAGTCCATATCATCCTTTTTTTTTTGTTCTCACTCTTTACTCCATTTTTATTCCTAATTCCTTTTATTCTCATAATTTCACTAATTTTGAGTGTTATCAAATTTCAAAAATTCTCGCTCTTTGATCGAGTACAAATTATGGCTTAACCCGAAACACTAGCTTAACTCTATCTACTAGCTTATACTTAAATTTAATCAAAATGCATAATAAATGCAATTGTACCTATAGTTAGGGTACGAGTGTTATAAGGGCAACTAGCATCAATATTAGGATTAAAGGAAGGGCCACCAATATACATATTAAGATTAAAGGAAGGGCCACCAACATACATATTAGGATTAAAGGAAGGGCCACCAACACCCATTACCATAGTATGGTAAGCAGTATATGGTTGAGCATCTACAAAACCCAAATCTACATCTTCATTAAAATTGACATCACTAACGACATCATCTGTCACAATAGGTTCACCATGTTTATACCAGTTATAATAGCCCCAAACGAATCCATACTTTGCTAGATGATATCTCACTGTATCCATATCTTGAAAAGTATGATTTTGACATTTACGATGATCACATGGACACCTAATCCTATTTCTATCCATCAACTCTGGATGACTAAGTGCAAAAGCAATAAATTCATCAATTCCAGCTTCAAACTCTGTAGTCAAACATCCATTTATCATCCGATTATTAATCCACATGCTATTTAGACGCATTTTATCATACTTTTATAAATACGCCTACAATAAGATTATATTTATGAATCTAGTCAAATATTATAAAAAAATTATTTATAAATTTAAATTTTGACAACACAAAATGAAGGAAAAAAAATGACACTTCCAATATATTCCCCAAACACCCTACTACAAAATTCCCTGCAATAAAATACATTTCTAAAGCCACATTAACCACTTTCACAACATCTTCATATCAAACAATAGTCAATAAATAATCTAATAAGGCAAATAAAGAAATATATAAATAACTAGTAAATCAAAAGATAGCATAAAAAAATAATTAATTGAGGGAAAAAGATAGTAAATGGAATGGTCTAGATGCTGGGAATATTGACATGTTTTCTTTTCGTATAACTGTAGCTATTTGTGTATTTTTTGTCCTTATATAATGAGTGAAAATTCTTTAAATAAAATTATGAGATAAATAAGAGCTATTATTTAATATATAATTTATTAAGGTGGGTTTTTGTAGAGTTAAAAAGAATATCATTAATGCCAAAAATAACTTAACAAGAAACTCATATTAGCATGGACTACCCATGTAGTTGTTTTGCGGGTGTCATGTCTTCATATAGCAACGTGCATTGACTACAATAATTTTATGATCTTTGCAGAAACATTTTAAAAAATTTCAACTAAAAAAATTTAAAAAGAAATTTAAAATATTTTTTGTACTCTATTTGTTTTTCTCATCATGCGTATTACTTTTCTCAATTTTAAGGACATGGATTCATCATGGCCATTTATGCTATTAAGTACTTTCCTTTGGCAATATATTTTTTTAACATTGATATTCAAATCGATGAAGTAATTCCAATAGTATTAATATAACTATATTTTAATTATCTGCAAATGAAATGTAATTCCGCTCATATTTGCATGAATTGATAAGTATGAATTGTATCAGTGTTAATTATTTATGAATGGATCATGTACTTTTAAATTTAGAAATTGAGATTTTATATATGATAATTATTTACAATATAAATTAATTGTAATTATTAATTTTGAATTTAATAATTAAAATTGCACAAATACTATAAATTGTGTTGTTTAAAGCACAGAACAAAATAATTATTTACCATATAATTATGTAACTTAGCATCAGAGCATGGATGGAATCCAAATATTTGCGAGATTCAGGACACATTTTTTATCATTTCCCAATGTAGTACTATCTTTTTCCCTCAATTACAAAAAATAATTTCCTAGACGACTTTTACTAGAAAAAATTGATGTATCATTTGCATTATTTCAACATTAAACTCAAACATAGTCAAAGGTCTGAAGCACAAAATGGAAATTGAACCAACAAAAGTTCATAGCACATAAAATACAGACCTTAAGAAAGAGCAACAAACGATTTTTTATCCCTGGAACAATCAGAGCAAGTGTGAATAAGTGGAGACCAATTGGGGCAGCTGGTAACAAATGTAAGAAGAGAGAAACAGAGAGATGGAACTGCAATTTTACAAAAAGCAAAATCATGTAAGTTAATTTTTGCAAAACAAACAACAAAATGTAAAAAAAAAAAAAGATGGAAGAATGACTAACTTGCAAATTCAACACACAATAAGAAGACAAGGCAAGCTTTAGATTAAAATGTCTCCTTCACAGTGAGAAGATCAAGCGGTAAAATGAAGTTAATGATTGAGAAGGACGAGCTAGAGCCTAGTGCATGTTGACAGCGACATGGACAGTGATGATATTGACAGCAAAAGGGGACGATGGCGGTGTCCGTAGACAACAAAGGAGTGAGCTTTTAAAGGGGTGAAGAAGACTGAGGGGTGAGCTGCGATGGCGAGGTCAGGGTGAGGAAGGTTGGCAAGGTGTCCGGGTAAGGAAGGACTGATGGCTGGCTGGACGGCAAATGACAGGCACGGATAGGGGTGAGGGCTGAGCGGCATCTGAAATTGTTTGAAGAGAGGAATTAGGTTTTACTTCAATTGAAATTGAAAGAGATAGGTTAAAGGGACACAACATATGTTGGTGAATTAGCTAACCTAAAACTACGTAGTTTTGCTAAAAACTATGTAGTTTTGTAGTTATATTTTGTAGTTATAATATAGTGATAAAAATTTATAATATTAAAATTATATTTTTGTTATGATAAAATAATTTAAATTAAATTATTTTTATAATTTAATACTTAATTTATTTAATAGTAATTATTCATTAATTAATATATATAATGTTAAATTTATACTATACAATAATATCAAATTGGTTCAATAATACTATAAAAAGTTATTATATTCTTAAATAATAATACATTTTATTTTCTTATAATAAATACTTTTATATTTATTTTTTATTTTTTGTTATTATTTTCATAAATATTATATTATAAAATTATTATTTTAAAAATACTTTATTTATGTAAAATAATATTAACAACTAATTGTTATAATACATAAAAGAAAAGTTAACAAACAAATTTCAATAATAAATTCAGTATAAGATATTTTTAAATTGACTTTTGAAAGTTTCATTAATTTGTAAGAAGGTAAGTATAAAAATTTGAGAAAAATAATATTAATATTCAAACTAGATATTTTTATAAATAAAATTAATTAAATAAATAATTTATCATAAAATTATTGAATCAAACAAAAATTTCAAAAATATAAATAATTATTAAAAGTTGGTGAAAAAGTTAATAAAATAACGACGGATTGCAGTTTTTGTCGCTATATTTACTATATTAATTTTGTGAAAAATAAAGTAATTAATCATAGCGACGGAATGCAAAATCCGTCGCTAAATTAGCGACTGATTTCAGTTTTTATCACTAATTTAGCGACGAATTTTGAAATCCGTCACTATATTTACTATATTAATTTTGTGAAAAATAATTTAATTAACCATAGCGACGGATTTCAAATTCCGTCGCTAAATTAGTGACGGATTTTGAAATCCGTCGCTATAGTTAATATATTAATTTTGAGAAAAATAAATTAATTACCATAGCGACGGAATGCAAAGTCGCTATTTAGCGACATATTTCATAATCTATCGCTAAATTAGCAACAGATTACAAAATTTGTAGCTAATTTAGCGACAGAAATGGAAAATTCGTCGCTGAATTATAGTCCTACTTCCTTCCCTCCTTAAGTTGGCAACGGATGCCATGTCCGTCAGAAAATCGATTGCTAAGTCTAAATTCCGTCGCTAAATCAGTTGCTAAATCAGAATTCCGTCACTAATTTGTGACAGATAAAATCCATCGCTAAATCAGCAGTTTTTAGTAGTGTAATAGAAGTATGCAATACTTGAAAGAGTGTGTTGGTTATTTCCCTATTAGAATAATCTAATGCATATGTAGAGTCAGACATGATGGCCAAAAAAGTTTTGAATGGTATAAGTTTTGAATTTTATATTGAAAGTGCAACAATGTTTTTGGACAGATATTGCATGATGGATCAAAGGAACTGGCACAAAATGATACAGATTCCTTGAAGTATGTTATTTCTAGTGAAAATCAGGTTTGAATTCACCATTTCAAAGTCTATTGCATTATTTTAGCTTCCAATAGTTTATTAGAGATGTATTGTTGTGATTCATCTAACATGTATGGTTCAAATATAACACTGGGTAAATTTGAAGGAGTTTGTTGTGCTGCTAAGAAATGCTGTGTAATCTTATGTCCAAGAGGACTTGCTGCTAAAGCATTTTTTAAATTGTATATCAGGAAATCACATTCATCTAAAATATGCACATATAGAAGCTTCATATGGATAATATAAAAAATAAATAAATAAATAAAATCAACATATTCATGCAATAAAAATTCAGAAAATGACCATCAAACATATTTATATTGAGACCGTTGTTGATATCAAACACAAAATCAACCGAAAGAAATAATAAAAAAACAGTTGTACCCTAAATCTCATCTGATTTAAGCCACCATTAGCATTTATGAGAATGTAACCATTTGTCTTTGCATTCAACTCTGCAAATAGAAGAACAAGGTTTTTGTTGGATAAAGTTCATAGACAGGAAAAATAATAGAACTTAACTATCCGAGCTTCATACTTTTGTGGCTTCTTGACTGGTCGATACACTGGGTGAAATTTTCACTGTTGGGCTTGGACCAGATACCTGAGAACTGAAGAGAATAAACCTTAGAAATTAAGCATGAAATATTCTCCACGAGGTTTAGGTTTATATTAGTTTCCATAAAAGCAAAATTTGGGTCTTTCTAATTTTTGTTTTCTTAGAAATACCGAGATATATTAAGTAATAAAAATGCCTAAGATGAAAATCATGACTTGCTTCACCAACTACATATGATTTTATGGATATTACATCTTGCTCCATCATGTTATCATCTGTCCCGTATCCATAAGAGTCAGTGTCTTGAGAACTTTGGTATTTTCCGTCGATCTGAATTATGAAACCAGGTCAATCCTAATTGGAACAGCAAAACATTTCAGACAAAATAAAGAGTGCCAACTATCAGAATGAAAGAGATGCAAAGTTACAAACTCAAGGACATTATAAAAATGGTGCTAGCACAAGTTGGACTACCATAAACAGCCAGAAAAGACAATATTACAAAAAACATATGTGTTCAAAATGAAACATCCACAAGAATCAGATTTCAAAAAAATATAGGGTAAAAACAAAACTCAATAACTCCTATCCTTGAAAATCATTTAAAAGTACGTAGGACAAATTAACAGTACACATATATAGAGTTGAAGAACTTGGAGTACTCTACTGAGGACAACTAATGACTATTTTAATACGGGATGACTGGCTACATGCTCACAGAAGACAGTTTCAAACTATAATTTTACAGCTCAAAATGGTTAATCTTTTGTTAGATAATACCTGCACATTGCTAAAAATAATTTCCTAGATAAATACAGCAAGTGTTCTAAAACAACAGAAAGCAACCATCCAAGTGGCACTTTATAAAATGACATCGTCGATCCAATCATTCAACAAAAACAATCATAGAGGCAGACTACCCAGAATCAATTCTACAGGTGCAATGGAGTCACAAAATGCCCATTCAATCTACAATTCTACATTATAGCCAGTGAAGAATCTCAAATTCATATTAGCTACATAATTTTTAAAAAACATTATCAAAAGTTAATATAAATAGCTAACAAAGCTCGATCCTAATTTATCTTAGAAATATATTGAATCTTGATAAATCATATTCCTATGAAACTTCATTTAGAAGCTAAATTACAAAAGATTACCATTATCTCTTACAAACTCAATTATGCATATTAGTAAAGTCTTATTAATTTAAAGAACAATAGCATTGCTTACCAACTGAAAATGATACGGAACCTCCAAGAATAAGCGTGAGAACCCCTTTATATATACGAACCCCCAACACATTAACTTGAAAACACCAATACTCAATTCAGCAACAACTCCTAAGAAAAGACTAGAAATCAGATTACTTAGATGATCAAAGAATTAGAATAAAGAAAACTTGTTTCTGAATTCCAATTTCGAAACACTCCACAAGAAGGTGATCAATCTACTTGAATGTTCCTTAAAAGCATGTATTCTACGCAAGAACACAAAGAT
>CATIWM010263033.1:0-13195 GCA_949671775.1 Mallotus repandus
TATATATATATATATAATGTCTATATATGTAATTAAATATTTTATCAACGTTGTTATAATTTTACCAAACACTTAATATCAATTAGCTATCAGCTGTCAGCTACCAGTCATCAACTATTGGCTATCAGTTAACAGCAACAACTACCAGCTATTAACAATAACTTAACCAAACAGACCCTGAGTTTTAAATATAAAAATTTCAAATAATATATAATTACATATCATTTCAAATCCTTACTAAATGAGCTATTAAATCATTTGTGGATTTGTTTCAAATCATCACAAACACAAATTCATGTAATTACCAAACAAGAGATTTAATTGAAATTCAAACTCATGCTTAAATCTTTTGCATCCAAACATAACATTAATTAATTTGTCTATAAATTAATTAATAAGGATGGATCATGTCCAACGCAACTTTAACCTATTAACCAAACATTTTGTTAGCATATGTGATAACTCATGTTTGAGTTACAACTTTCTCCTCCATCCTTTCAATTTGTAGTGACTGAAAAAATAAAGATGGATAATGGTGCTCCCTTAATTTTTTTGGTTAACAAAAATTCAAGTATTTGAAAGTTTATTTTAAAATATATTTTGATATTGTATAATTTTTTAAATGGAATATATAGTAAAAATAATGATAAAATTCAAATCATTAATTTCATAATATTTTTGAAAAAAGTACAACTAAATTATTTCCTCACAAATTTTGGTAAATTTATTGAAGGTGATTTTTTAAAAAATGATTAAAAATAGAATTTAATCTGAATTTTTTTAGCATATAAACAAACTGAATTTTTTCTTTAGCATATAAACCAAAAAAAAACCTTCCAAGTCCAAGAAAAAAATGTGTAATTGGGGATTTTTCAAATAATAATAATAATAATATTATTATTATTATTATTTACGTTACTTTTGCAATTTTATCTAACATAACAACCATTTCAAGTTTTGGTTAATTTTTGCAAGAAATGGAAAGATGCGCCAAAGTCTGTTAACGTACAACCCGAAGAAGCAGCAAATTTTTTTCTTTTTTTTTGAGCATTAGCAATTTCTCTTTCTTCATTGCTTAGCAATTTCATTCAACGCGTTGACGTAGAAAAAGAAATTGTAGAAAATGGACTAAAGAGTTGATTTCTTGGAAATGTCTCTTCTTCAATCAATACAGTCTCCAACGCTTACGCTGAAACAAGAAGACCAGACCAGGCCATGCCCCAATTTCCTTTTCTTCTTGTTTCTCTGTGTCCAAAACATACACATGCAACTAACTACTTGTTGTAAGATCATGGAAATTTTATTTACCTCATTTTTCCTCTTCAATTTTCTACTAGAATTACACTTAGAATCAGTAAAGTCTTTTTTCTTTTAGACATACTTTCTTGATTCGTTTATTGTTGATGAGAAACTAGAATTACACTTAGAATCGTTAAATTCTTTGTTGTTTTTAGTTATACTTTCTTGATTCTTTTATTGTCGATTACTTGATTTTGATCTTGGCTTATTGGTTTTGATGAATAATTGCTCTTGATTCTTGGGTTTTTGATATTATTTGCGTTGCTTCATTTGTTTTTAAGATTACTGTTGGTTTTGCTTTGTAGGTCTTTGAGTTAAGTGATTTACCTTCATGGGTTTTTCTTATCAGTGATTATTCTTTCAATTTTAGCTATTGAGATGGGGCCGTTGAAGTAGTTTAGGATTCTTTTATTTCTTGTTTGAGATTAGAGTTAGAATTGTAATTAAGATGGCTGGGGTTTTGAGAAAAATTCTGCCTATTTTATCATCAAGCACTCCTAAAGAAGATGATGATAGTAATTTTGAATTTTCATGCTCATTTGCCGCGGAGTATTCTGGCCCTCTAATCACCCATGAAGTCCCTCGAGCTGTGCCTATTGATGTTAACCAAATACCAATTGCTGCCAAAGTTGCACCAGCCTCAGCATCGTCCAATTTATCATTGCCAGTTATCCATCCCATTTTAAAGATAAAATCATCTAACAAGAAACCACCTAAGGTGCCTCAGTTGGACGAAAAAGAGGTCTTGAATAGCAGTGGTGTGACATGTGAACCATCCAATGTGATAGATGAATCCAGCAAAGTAGGTTGTGTAAATGGTGATGAGTCCAATGGAAGTGGAAGCTCTGATTTAGTGGAAGCTACAAATGGTGATAAGCTTAGACCCAGTTTATCCAATACAAGGGGAAGTTCTAGTGTAAAGGAAGTCAGAGATGGTGATGGGTGCAGGTCCGATTTATCTGATAGAATACAGAATTCTGATAGTGCCCGTAATAGTTCTCATGATGTATCTGAACATCTGCAAGTGTCAGAAATACGTGATGATGGTGAGGAAGATGCTAAGGAACATTTTCAAGACTATATGAACCCCACAAATTGTGAGTCCATAGAATCTGATCAAAGTTCACGTTCTATTTCATCTGAGATTTTTTCTGGCAATGAGGATGATTATATTGAAGAAGCTCCTTCTCATGTTAGAAAGCCATCTGTAACTTTTTGTGAGCCTGAATCAAGCAGTGGAGTTGAGGAAGATTCTGATATATCTGATGCTGAGAGTAAAATCCCTGAAAGACACATTGCTGTAAGGCCTGGAAAGAAAGGGACATGCTATAGATGTTCGAAAGGAAATAGGTTTACTGAGAAGGAGAGTTGCATTGTTTGTGGTGCTAAGTATTGTTCTAAGTGCCTCTTGAGAGCAATGGGGTCAATGCCAGAAGGAAGAAAATGCGTGACCTGCATCGGTTCTAAGATTGATGAGACAAAACGAAAGAACCTGGGGAAGTGTTCTCGTGTGTTAAAGCGATTGTTGCCTAAGCTGGAAGTTAAACAGATAATGAGTTCTGAGAGATTGTGCGAAGTGAATCAGTTACCACCAGAGCTTGTTTATGTGAATGGTCAACGCCTTTCTCAACAGGAGTTGCTCTATTTGCAGACCTGCCAATATCCGCCAAAAAAACTGAAACCAGGATACTATTGGTATGATAAATTTTCTGGTTTTTGGGGAAAGGTGAATGCTGAACTCTGCTTCTCTCTTGGTTTAATGAACAATTAACCTAATTTTGCAGCATCATGTTGAATTCATTTTTCTGGTTAACAGGAAGGAGAGAAGCCATGCCAAATAATTAGCCCCCAGTTGTGTATTGGGGGTCATATAAAGCAAGATGCGAGCAATGGGAACACAAATATTATGATAAATAATCGTGAGATAACTCAAGTTGAACTTCTGATGCTGAAGGTTGCTTGGCTGGATGCAATTAAGCTATTGCCATTTTGAATTATTGTTGTCTTTGTTTTAACATTTAGGATTGATTTCTTTCTGGCAAATGTTTGCAGTTTCTAGGGGTGAAATGTGAAGGAGCAAATCATTTTTGGGTTGGTGCTGATGGAAGATATCAGGATGAGGGAATGAATAATGAAAAAAGCAGCATATGGGAAAAGGTATATTGGCTTTGAAATTTGGGAATCAATAGAATTTTATCCTGCATTGCATATATGTTTTCCTGTTTCAGCTTGATTATTCAGATAATTGTCAATATACATTCCTTTGCAGAAAAGAGCAAAGTTAATATGTGCTGCATTGTCTTTGCCAACTCCTCCTGGTTCTGCCAGTCCTGGTGGTGATGAAGAGAACAGCGTCGTCCCTCCTCCAAGCCTTCACCATAAAAAGCTTTATAAACTTCTTCTTGTCGGTTATGCAAAATCTGGCACAAGTACCATCTTTAAACAGGTGAGAAATTGGGCAAGGTCATGCTTTCCCTTTATAAGAGTGCAATTCATTTCAAGGGAAACTCATCTTTTCTTTTATATTTCTCTCTATCAATAAATATAAATATAATTATGGTGATACTATAAAAAAACTGTTGCTTATCCACATGCATCCTGATAATTACTTCTCCTTTGTTAGGAGCTGTCTTTTATTTGGATTAGAAGACATCAGTATATTGATTGAATATGTTAAATGTTTATTTCAGGCGAAAATTGTCTACCGTGTTCCATTTTCTGAAGAAGAGCGTGAGAACATTAAGTCCATGATCCAGAGTAATTTATATGGTTATCTTGGTATACTGCTGGAGGCACGTGAACGATTTGAAGAAGAAAGCTTGATGAAGAAAAAAAGACATTTCATTGACCAATGTAGTTCTTCAGGTATAATGCACACCCATATTTTTGTTCTTTCCTTTGAATTTTTTTTAAAAATAATTTCTCTGTGTTCATGTAATGAAACCATGTTCTATGGCTCATGTTAAAATAAGTTTTACGCCCCAATAGAATTTCAAGAGTTTTAGAATTAGAAATAGCCTCATTTGTTAGCTTCAGGTTACTTGTTCATTTATTCATTTGATCCTTGCTGCAAAATTTCTTTTTGTCTTCCGCTATTGTGCAGCATGTTTTCCTGTTTTACTGTTTGACACTTGCACTCACAATCTTTAAAATACTTTTCTTGGCCGACTGACATTATTAGTTGCTCTTATGGTAGACCTGAAATTGTTTGGTTCTAGCAGATAATGCTGGTCAGATAAGCAATGAAACAATCTATGCTCTCAGCCCCAAATTGAAAGGTTTCTCAGACTGGCTTCTTAAGGTAATGGTGTGTGGTAATTTGGAAGCCATATTCCCGGCTTCAACTCGTGAATATGCACCTTTAGTTGAGGCGTTGTGGAATGATGCAGCATTCCAAGCTACATATAGCCGCAGGAACGAACTAGAATTGCTACCTCGAGTTGCTACTTACTTCCTAGAACGGGTAAAACCACATGTCTTTAGTTGATTCCTCTACTGTGTTCTGTGACAATTGCTATTAATTTCATACCTGATGGTATCTTCCTGCTCAGGCTGTTGAGATTTCCAAGAAAGAATACGAGCCGTCTGATATGGACATCTTGTATGCTGAGGGGATCACATCATCAAAAGGGCTTTCTTCCATGGAGTTTTCATTTCCCTTTCCAGCTCAAGACAGCTGTGAACACAATGAGCATGATCCTTCGACAAGGTTGGTCCTATATTTACAGGGTGAATATGATTTTGATAATGATGGTTCACTTGTGTATTCATTTATCAGATACATGTACACGTACACTTGCAGGTACCAATTCATCAGAGTGCATCCAAGAGTTCTTGGAGGAAACTGCAAATGGTTGGAAATGTTTGAAGACGTCGACATGGTCTTATTTTGTGTTTCGTTAATCGACTATGATGAATTTGTCAGTGACAGCAATGGAGTCTCCATTAATAAGATGATGGCAAGCAAACAGCTATTTGAAAACATTGTTACTCATCCACTGTTTGAGAAAAAGAAGTTTCTTCTCATACTGAACAAGTTCGATTTGCTGGAGGAAAAGATTGAACAGATTCCACTCACTCAATGCGAATGGTTTCATGACTTCAGTCCAGTGATTAGCCATAATCCCAGAGCCTATAGCAGCAGCAGCAGCAGCATTGCCAAAAGTACCAATCCTTCGTTGGCGCACCGCGCGTTCCAATATATTGCAGTCAAGTTCAAGAGATTGTTCAATTCTCTTACAGACAGCAAGCTGTTTGTTTCGCCAGTTACAGCATTGGAACCTGACAACGTTGATGAAACTCTTAGATATGCAAGAGAAATCTTGAACTGGGAGCACGAGGAACCTGTGGAATTTTCTTCCTCCAGCATTGAGGCAAGCTCAACTTCATGATCAACATCAGTGCTACTATCAGGCCAAGAGAAAGGGCTAAAGTAACAGAGACCCACTACTGCTAACAGTTTTTAGCAAATTTCTTATGTAGAATATGCCTGCAAAATGTTGCAGATAGAACAGGAGAGAATTCAAAACAGAGTTGGGAATAGGAATGTCTGGTAATTGAGACATTTAATGGTGCTTCTGTTGGAAATGCTGAGATAAACCACACAAATGTGACATACAGACAGGGCTCACCCAAGATTTGCAGATAAAGCAAAAATAAGCAAATTTTTCACTGTGGAGTTTGGTCTTCTTTGATTATTTCAATTTTTGAGCAGCCAAGAACAAACAAGAGCATTTAGCTTCTTCTTCCCTAGTCATGAAGAGAAACATAAACAATGAAATGAATCTGACAAATTTTAAATCTTTAACTTATGAATCTCAATTAGTTTAGAACAAAAAACTTAGTTATGATGAACAGGATATTTGTATATCAATGCCAAACTAACAGAAGTCACAAATTTGAGAATCAAGAAAATGAAGTAAAAAAAAAAAAAAGGCCCAAGACACAAAAATTGGAAAAATGCTTGAGAATTATATTATACATGCTCCTAAAACAACAACATAGTACAAGAATTTAACAGTTGCCTGCTGGGATGTACAAATATATATATATATATATATATATGTATAGGTGATGATCACCAAGGAGCAAAGCGGTCCATAAGCAAGCAAACAGTGGCTTCAGACATAGTAGTTTCTTTATGAACTACTGTTTTGGTTTCTTTCTCTTCTTCTTTTTCTCCAGCAACGACAGCTGCTGCTGCCGCTCCTTTGGCTTTTCTTGACAAGAAGAGCAATGGCTTCTTTGCTGTAACCTTTTCTTTAAGCTTTTCAAGCTCACTCACCCATGTCTCCACAACTTCTGCAGACATTTTTCTAGCTTAACTAGGATCTTATAGATGCTTTCTTTTTTTTTTTTTGGTTTTGATGAATGACTGTGGTGTACAATTGGTTGATTATTATATAGAGGAGACATGAAATGAAAAGACTGAGTTGTTGGAAGGTCTAAGGAAGTGGCAACTGGGGACCAAAGAAAACTACATGTGGCTGCCCATAGATAATGCCAAAATTTAGCATATAATTTTCTATGGGATATTCCCATAGTTTTGGGCTTAACCATATCTTCTTCTCCTCCTTTAGTGAGATATTTAGGGTGTGGTGTTTTTTTTTTTTTTTTTTTTTTTGCTCACGACAAATTGAATTAAAATTAACATGTTTACATGTTTTTTTTCTTTAATGTAAATTATTAATAGAATAAGAGTTCTGTTCATATTAATTTTAAAGTCTAATCTGGAGTTGACAATTTTTTTCTGTTTTAAGGAAAAAGAAAAGCTTAATACCTTGTAATCATTCAATTAAAAAAAACTAATAATAGCTGATTATATGACTATAGATGATGACTCTATTATATATTTAGCATGAAGTTTAACTAATTTATGTTGATATTATAAGAGCAATAAAAGCCTCTTAATAAATATTTAATGTGATTAATTTATTTTTATTATGCATAAAATGAGATGAGGTTAGGAATATTTTAAAAGATTTTTTCATCTCCTTATTTAAATTGGCATACTCTTCCAATATTATATTCAATTACGGAGTAAATAATACACATATTCTATAATTAAAATATTAGCAAATAATAATATTTAATTATAATTATTTGTATTTATCGATGGTGTACATTTTCCATCTTCAAAATGTGACCATAATTTTGTCAACTTGCATTCTGGAAGGTGGCATGAGCCTTGCTTCAAAGTTGAAAAGTAGTCATATCTAAGGTTGTTCAAATTAAATTTTGCTCTGATTCTAAACAAATTGACGACAGTTTGGCCGAGTGGTCTAAGGCGCCAGATTTAGGCTCTGGTCCGAAAGGGCGTGGGTTCAAATCCCACAGCTGTCATTGTTTTTCAATTTTTGTCCCATTAAATTTTATGTGGTTTTGGAGGGCAGTTCTCTTGGCGTACACATTAAATTTTATGTTTAAACTTTGTAATACAGTGGTCTGCTTGCTGCTGTTGTACAGTAAAAAAGACAAAATAGTATTCCGGTTGTCCCTAAAATCAGTTGTTTTTTTGGAGTCCTCACTGTTTGCATGTGTGAATACCGTAGGAAGAGCGTCGTCTTTATTAGTATTATTTTTTTTTTAACTTGTTGAAGTGGGGGAGAGCATCAAACACGAATTCAAATCTTACTCCTCATACATTTTATGGTTTGGTTTATGAAGACGTGTGTGGTCTTTATTTCGCCAACTATTTTGCCTCCCTTTAATTATGTGGTTGTATTTTGTATTTGTATGTATGCACATAAATACAAAATCTTATTCAATTATTCAAGCTCTTGCTCATTGATTGGTATCTGTTATCAAAGTAACAAATACAGAAAATAAGAATTGATTTCTTGTGTTTTTCATCAAGTGTATAAATATATATATATACAAATCAGTTGAAAATTTAAATAGTTTGATTGTCAGAGCCTTATAGTTTGACTATCAGATTGTCATATACAATCTATATAGCTTGACACATCTAATTATTAGACTGCCATATACAACCTACAGTTTGATTGTCAGAGCCTTATAGTTTGACTATCAGACTGTCATACACAACAGATACAACCTACAACATCTGATTATCAGACTGCCTGTATCACTCTGTAACACTCCCCCTCAAGTTGGAGCATAGATGTTAATCATGCCCAACTTGTTACAGATGTATTCTATTCTTACTCCATTTAGTGCTTTTGTAAACACGTCTCCTAGTTGCTTTCCAGTCTTCACATATCCTGTGGATATTAAGATTTGTTGTATTTTTTCACGAAAAAAGTGACAATCAATTTCTATATGTTTGGTTCGTTCATGAAAGATAGGATTAGAGGCAATATGTATAGTAGCTTGGTTATCACACCATAACCGTGTCGGTACTGGCACCTTAAAGCCCATTTTCATCAGGAGTTGATGAACCCACATTATTTCATAAACTGATTGTGCTATAGCTCTGTATTCAGATTCTGCACTTGAGCCAGAAATAACATTTTGCTTCTTACTCTTCCATAAGACTAAGTTTCCTCCAAAGAATACACAGTAACTTGTGGTGGATCTCCTATCTAATTGGGAACCTGCCCAATCTGCATTCAAAAAAAACTCAATGTTGTTATGTCCATGATTTCCATAGAGTATACCCCGTCCTGGAGCTCCCTTTAAGTAACAAAGAATCTAGTCTAAAGCCTCCCAATGATGAATTGTAGGTGCTGACATGAACTGGCTTACAACACTAACAGAGTATGAAATATCAGGACGAGTTACAACGAGATAGTTAAGTTTTCCAACTAGCCTTTTGTACCTCTCAGGATCTTCACATAGCTTTCCTTCTTTTGGAAGTTGCATATTGGGAAGCATTAGCGTGCTACATTGTTTAGCCCCCAATTTTCCTATTTCAGTCAACCTATCAAGAGCATATTTTCTCTGAGACAAAAGGATACCTTTCTTACTTCATAGTACCTCAATTTCCAAAAAATACTTTAGCGTACCTAGGTCTTTGGTTTGAAACTGATTGTGAAGATAGGATTTAAAAGTTAAGATACCTACATTGTCACTTCTGATAATTACAGTATCATCAACATAGACTACAAGAAGAATGATTCCAAATTCAGATTACTTATAAAAAACTAAGTGATCACACTTACTCTTCTTTAACCCAAATTGTTTAACTATTTGACTTAATTTCCTAAACCAAGCTAGAGGGCTCTATTTTAGCCCATATAATGATTTGCTGAGATGACAACCTTACCAGACTCCCCTTGAGCAACAAACCCAGGTGGTTGCCCCATATACACTTCTTCCTGAAGGTCTCCATACAAAATGGAATTTTTAATATCTAACTGATGGAGCGGCCAGTTATGGGTAACTACTAAGGAGATGAACAGGCGCACAGATGTAAGTTTGGCTACTGGAGAGAATGTGTCAGAATAATCGACCCCATAAGTCTGAGCATATCCTTTGGCAACTAAACGAGCCTTAAGCCGAGCCACAGAACCATCAAGATTAATTTTAATTGCAAATACCCATTTACATCCAATAGCCTTTTTTTTGCACGTAAGTTCACTAATTCCCAAGTACCATTAGTATCCAAAGCATTCATCTCCTCTATCATAACATCACACCAACTAGGATGAGACAAGGCATCATTGATAGTTTTAGGTAAGGACATGGAATTAAGAGAGGTCAAAAAGGTACAAGTGTGAGAAGATAAATGATTAGTGGAAACAAAAGATGAAATAGGATATGTGCATTGACGCTTACCTTTTTAAAGAGTGATGAGAAGATCAAGATCACTAGATTTTGGATCCAATGAGAAGGAAGAAACTGTTTCAATACATGAAACAAGTGATGCCTTGTGTCTGGAATAAACTTGCAAAATGGGAGGTGGTGGTGGTGTACGATAGGGAACTTGTGACTTGACGGTATAGACTAAATCATCATCCTCCTCTAAATGTAGAGGAGGAGAAGAGGAGGAAAAGAATGAAGTATTCTCTAGAAAAGTTACATTAATAGACACAATGTACTTGTTAAGACTAGGACAATAACACCGGTAGCCTTTTTTATGGTGAGAATATCCCAAAAAGACACATTTGAGGGACTTAGGATCTAACTTGGTAACCTGAGGACAAACATCACGAACAAAATAAGTACACCAAAAAATATGAGGTTTGATAGGAAATAAAGGCTTAGAGGGAAAGAGGAAACTGAATGGAGACTCACCGTGAAGAACAGAGGAAGGAAGACGATTGATTAAGAAACAAGTTGTGGAGACGGCATCAGCCCAAAATTATTTGGGGACATGCAATTGAAATAGAAGTGCTCGAGTTGTTTCAAGGAGATGTATATTTTTCCTTTCGGCCACCCAATTTTAGGAGGGTGTATCAACACAAGAAGATTGGTGAAGGATTCCATTTTGGGTCATATAAGTCTGAAAATTATGAGAAAAGTATTCCTTGGCATTGTCACTTCTCAAAGTATGTAATGAAACATTGAACTGTGTTTTAATTTTAGCACAAAAAGCACTAAAATGAGAGAATAGCTCGGAACAATTTTTCATTAAATAAAGCCAAGTCATACGAGAGTAATCATCAACAAATGTAACAAAATATCTAAAACCAGTGTTGGACATAACAGGACATAGACCCCAAACATCAGAGTGAACTAACTTGAATAGAGAACTAGCCCTTTTATTGACTCTAAGACTCGAAGACAAACGCTGGTGTTTAGCAAACTGACATGACTCGCAATCTAAGGTAGATATATTGTAAAACATAGGATATAACTGCTTTAATAAGGGGAGAGATGGATGTCCCAACTAACAATGTACTTCAAATGGTGTTAAAATACCGGAACAAGCCACAGGCCTTGGAACTGGAGTATCCAGAACATATAGACTACCTGATTCATGTCCTTTACAAATAATCTTCTTCGTCATAAGATCCTAAAAAACATAATGATCAGGATAAAATAAGGCACAACAGTTTAAAGTACGAGTGGTTTTACCGACAGAGATAAGATTAAATGAAAACTGTGGTAGACTCAACACAAAACACAAGGGAAAAGAAGGTATTGGTTTGACGGTGCCAGAGCCAAGAACCTATGATGTGGATCCATTGGCCAGTGTGATATAGGTACCAGAGAAAAAAGGTTAAAATGTAGAAAAGAGATTAGGGTTAGCTGCCATATGATCGGTGGCACCAGAATCAATAATCCATTTGGATGAGGATGATAAAAGACATGTGGGAGAGTTACCTAATTCCATAATTGCAGTGATAGCAGAAGATGAGGAATTTAATGCTTCCCAATACTGAGTGAATTTTGCAAACTCCTATGCAGAAATAACTAATTTTTTATTAGATACAGAGTTAACAGTTGCAACATAAGCTGCAGATACTGGAGGTCTATTCAGTAATTTTTTGCATGTTTTTCTAATATGTCCCGGCTCATGATAGTAATAACATACCACTCCCCCAAACTCTGGATTTTGATGCTCGCTAGTATTGGATCCTCTCCCTCTTCCTCTACCCCGATTATTAGTGTTATGACTGATGAGAGCACTAGATAGAGAAGAAACAAGGGTACTAGTATTTGTGCATAAAAGACGAGTAAATGTCTCCTGGAGTGAGGAAATTTTAGTGTTGGAGAGAATCTGATATTTTGCAGTCTCAAATTGGGGATTAAGTCCAGCAAGAAAGCTCATAACAATCATTTGTTCATGCTAAGCCTACTAAACTTTCACATCAAGACTAAAGGGCAATAGAACATTGAGCTCCTCATAAGTCTTTTGAA
This sequence comes from Mallotus repandus, assembly GCA_949671775.1. NCBI lineage: Eukaryota > Viridiplantae > Streptophyta > Magnoliopsida > Malpighiales > Euphorbiaceae > Mallotus > Mallotus repandus. Next base: position 12,067 of record CATIWM010263033.1, read on the forward strand.
ACTGCATGAAGTAAGTCTGAAGAGGTTAATGTTTTTGCTCAGCAAAGTCTTTAAAGACTTCATAGGCACCGGATAAGTTTCCTTTCCCAGAGTACAAAAATTCCAAATACTCCATCAACTCATTGACATACTCACAGTGATTAATTAAGGAAACAATGTCGGTATCAATGGAATTTCTAATTTGTAAAAATAAACGGGCATCATCTCTGAGCCAAGCCTGTTTAGCATTATCTATGGGTGGCTCATCAGTGAGGTGATCATCCATAGAAATGCTTCTTAGATAAATACGAATAGTCTTAGACTAGGCTAAATAGTTCGAGCCTATCAATTTATGCTCAGTTATTTTAGAAATTACAGGCACAATATCCACAATATTCTTTTATTCTTCCGCCATGATAATTAACCCAACAAATATCCAAAAAATTAAAGCAGCAAGATAAAGAAGAATGGAGCAAAACAAAGTGCTAGAGAACCTGAGTACAGTAGCCGAAGTAGTCCAAAAACAAAAGAGGGACTAGATCTAGAAACTAAATAAAGAGACAAACCACAGAAAGAGGCCGCATATGAAGAGGTGACAGCTTTAATTTCTAAGGCGACAGTTGCCTTAGCTAGGGCAGCAGGTAACCGGACTCAAGGTAGAGGCAGGTGGTGCTTTCGCTGGTGATGGTGGTAAGAGAGGATGATCTGCTAAAGGTATTGAACCAAAAAATACCAAAACTTCTACTCACTAGGCAGAGTCAGGAATACTGAAAAAAAAGGCCTTCTGCTCACTAGGTAGAAAAAAAAATTTCTTGAGCCAAATTCTAAAGTTCTGATACCATGTTATCAAAGTAACAAATACAGAAAATAGGAATTGATTTCTTGTGTTTTTCATCAATTGTATAAGTGTGTGTGTGTATATATATATATATATATATATATATATACAAATCAGTTGATCATTTTCAAAGCCATACAGTCTGATTGTCAGAGCCTTATAGTCTGACTATCAGATTGTCATACACAGCCTGACATATCTGACTATCAGACTGTCATACACAGCCTACAGTCTGATTGTCAGAGCCTTATTGATACGGAACCTCCAAGAATAAGCGTGAGAACCCCTTTATATATACGGACCCCCAGCACA
>CATIWM010263077.1:0-12942 GCA_949671775.1 Mallotus repandus
GGAAATTGTTGGCATGTTCATTCTACCCACTTTATTCATTACACTTATGTAGTTGATTCAAACTTGTTTTTCCTATTGGATGGTCGTATCATAATTTCTCCTAACTCAAATTTCCATTATCAAAGTAAAATATTAAAAAAATCATTTTCTTCAGACGTATTCGTCTTTTTCACAACCAACTTCCAAACCACCACCATTATTACAGTTCATAGGAAAGAATAGAACAAAGACAAAAATTAAATGTGAAAATACCAAGAGGTAGATCTTGATGGGGGAAGTTTAAATATATTAAAGTTATCATCTGAAATCTCATAGATTTACCAAATTGATAACCAAATATTACAACTATGGTGAGGCCAATTCACTAGACAAATGACGATGGTTGGAGCTCAAATTTGACAGACCACTATTTTGAATAATGGCAAATTCATCTATAATGGTTACATAAGCTAACGATATTAGAAAGTAATGGTTATAGTGGAGTATCTATAGCGTCATCTTCTCCTTTGTAGATCACAAAAGACAACAAGACCCATAGTAAATTCACGTTATAAACAAATAAAGAAGACAACAAACTTCATCTTCTTAAAATTTTATTAGGTTTGAGACTGATTTAAATATTAAACATAGTTATTAAAGGTTGCAATATAATGGTGACAAAATGATGAGAGTAAAAAGATGGTAATGGTCTTTTGTTTTTTAAATCTTATTTTGTCTAAAATGAGTTAAAAAAAAGATCAATTAAGTTGCATATGCATTTGCTGAATAATAATGGCAGTGGAGGAGGAGGATAAGGAGTAATAAATTTTGAAGAAAGAAAATTAAATAATGAGAACTATAAAAGAAGAGATTTATGTGGTTTAGAATCATAAAAGAAGAGATTTATGTGGTTTGACATAATAGTTTATGTCCAATGACACAAATCTAATGCTATATTTTGTTCATTATTTTGTGTGTTTAATAATAAACATGTTTGGTGTATTTATAGTTAAAGAATAAAGATAATATAGGAAAACTCTAATTACTCTTCCAGCTCTTGTTATAGTACAAACATTTGTATATATACAAATTCAATTATGATTGTTGGATTTATTTTTATTTAATTACAACCATTGATTTTTTTTTTTGTGTATTGATACATGTAAATTGTATAAATGGCTACAATTAAATTAATAATAATATAATGATTCAAAATCTATTTGTATTGATACAAATGGTTGTACCGTAAAAGAACTTATTACTTCCTTATTATATTGTAATAATATAATATAAGAAGTTACAACAATATAGGAATACTTTCAAACACTCCCCCTCAAGTTGTGCATGGAATTAGATGAAATGCATAACTTGAAAAGCAATAAACGTAGAAAAGTAACAATAAACTAGAATAACTATCGACGTCGAAAATGACATAAAAGAGCCATTGAAGAGAAATATTTGAAAAACATGACAACCAAAAAATTGATTAAAGAACCCACTTAATATTATTTATGAAACTCATGTGGGATTGATTATTTTAACACGATCCCTTAAACACATGCTAGGCCCAATTAACATGTGGCACAATGGCCCGATAAGCTTGCATGATAGATTTTTTTTTTTTGGAATGGGCAACCATGCAACATAGAAAAGGGTCTTTTCAATTAAGAACGATTGTGCAAAAAAAAAAATGTGTCTTGAATATCGACAACAAGAAATAGATCAAACCCATAGATAATGTATTTGAAGAAACACATATCAAACTGTCACTTGTTAAATACAAATTAGCTACATCTAAGATCACACACGAGTCACACCCAATGACATAAATAGGCCAAGCCAAACTTACAAATTGGTTGCACCCAAAATCGTAAACATGTCACACCCAATAACATAAATGAGTTAAACCAAACTTCCATGAGCACATGATCATTACTTTGATACCATGATAAATTTTGAAGAAAGAAAAGTTAAATAATGAGAAATATAAAAGAAGAATCACATAAGAAGAGATTACGTGGTTCGACATAATAGCCAATGTCCATGGATTCAAACCCAATACTATATTTTATTTATTATTTTGTGTGTTTAACAATATACATGCTAGGTGTATTTATAGTTAAACAAAAAAGATATTATAGGAACACTCTAATTACTTCCTTATTATATTATTATAATACAATATAGGAATACTTTTTTACAAAGAGGAAAGAAATGTTTATATATATATATATATATATATATAGTGGAAAGATGAGTTGAAAAAAATTGTTGTGCTCCAATATCACATATGCTATTAGCATTTTGGATATACAAATACACCCTTATTATTTTTGAAAACTATATATTTAAGCTCTTTTTACAAATTTCTCACCATTGATGGGGTCCACTATTACTGATGTACATAAAGAAAAATATTATACAAATTCATTTTATACTATTTTAAAAAAAATAGAAATATAAATAAATAGAAACTTATCTTATCCTATATAAAATTTTACGATTTTTAGTTACTCCTAAAACATAAATAAGTAAATATTTATTTATTTTATTTTTTAAAAGAAATTTTGTGTTAAAATATTCTTAAATTTGTTTAGGGCTAAATTTGTTCTTTATTATAAATATTGAGGGTAAAAAATTACTTTTATCTAATATTTTTAGTGAGAATTAACAATTGGAGTAATGGTTAAATTGCCTCCTGAACTCGAAGCCAAAGGGCAAATAAGTTGAATTTTAACTTTTTTGATAAATTGAGACAAAACTTTCAATTTTTAGCTCATTTAACTTCAAAGCACATTGCTTGCAATGCAAACGCTCTTTAAGGGTGTGAGTAGCATAATTTAATAATAAATAAATATATGTTTGTCTATTTTTCATATCTTAATTATTTGTATAATATTTCTCTTTCCTCTTTAAAGTGAATTTCCTCTTTAACTTTAAAGTGAATTGACAATGATTTTTTTTCTTAATTTTTAAAATAATTATTTAACTTTCTTTTTTCTTTTTCTTCTTCTAAAACTGCAGATTTTTTTTCCTTACTTTATTTCTTTCCTTGCCTATGCCCAATTTCTGTTCATTATTTTTCATCATCTTCTTTCTTGCCTTCAATTCCACCAAAATGACTCATAAAAATAAAATTGCAGATTAGCATTAAAGCAAACGGTGAAAAATCCATACAAAAAGCCAGAAAAAAATCACAAAACCCATTTTCATTTCATTAAACACATCAAACAATGGACAACCCAGAAAAATAGGAAAATATGCTAAAAATTCAGAAACCGACAACAACAAGAGATATCTACGCTGAACAGGACTCAAAGATGGCAACCTCCAGCCACAGACTTCTTCAAGATCAACTCTGATGCAGGAATTAATCCTATTAATGGAACAGGCTATGGAGTAGCCATCTATAATAATGCAGGAACATTGGTAGTAGCTCAGGCATGGACAGAAGTTTCTTTTAAGGATCCTGAAATCGCAGAAGCTCTAGCTTGTAGAATGGGTGTCCAACTTGTAGCAGAATTGAAACTCTAGCAAGTACTCTTTGAAACTGACTGCCTTCCCCTGGCTCAGAAATTAAACTCTGAGGAAGTTGATTTAACAGCCCTGGGTATAATTGTTTCAGATATTAAGCAGCTTAAGTATAGTTTTAATTCTTGCTCATTTTCTTATCAACCCAGATCATATAATGGGGTTGCTCACGTATTAGCTAAAGATTTGTTTGATTCGTGCTCAAATATCACTACTTGGACTACAGATTTTCAACTTCTTGTCCTGATACTTAAAGACCTGAGAATTAGAAAAACAGAAGTAGGACTGATTGACCATTAAATGTAGATTATAAAAATAAACAATTGATGATATAACAACCACTAGCAGACAAATTATATGTGGCCGCGCTCATTGCAAGGACATCATCACAATTTCCAACCGTTGCAAACTCAATGCTCTGCGATTTATTTCTTTCCGCAACATCACCAAATGAAATTTTCATTAAACTTTTGATGGCATCATCAATGCTATTGTTGTGGTTCCTATGAGCAGTTTTCACCAACTGAATAAAGAAACAAAATTTAAAAGAAATGGAGTTAACAAACCATAATTCATGAACCGAAAGGAACCAACACTCAACCATGTTAACCATTTAAGTGCATAGATTCAAGAAAAATGGCAAAATCTTTTTGAATCCTTAGAGTTGTTTCTGCAGCAAGATTTCAATTAACAAGGAGAGCCCGCCGGTATGACATGATTGCTTCACATGGGGAATCAACAAGCTTCCATAGTTCTAGAAGCAACTAAACAAAATTTATGATCTCCTGTAATTTACAGTCAGCAGTTTTCCATAATTTCATAGCTTTCTTTTCCCTCTTCCATAATTACCATTCACCAGCTGATTTGTTTGTTTCTCTTCTCCTCCAAATTGAGCCTCAAATCTCATGCTGCGTCTAAATATCTCAGAAAACCCACTTTTTGAACCGATCGTCGGCCACCACTTATTTGATGGAAAAGCCAATTGAGATTCAGTTTTGAATTAGAGAATTGATTTTGTATCTGGTGTGGTTAAAGAAAGGAACAATTATAATTTGTTGGGTATGATTTGAAGAGGAAAGACAAAATTCATGTCCCTGAGGTGGGAATGGTGGCCATGGTGGATTTTGGTGAAGTAGGTGATGAAAATTGAAAGAAACTGTCTTGATTTATTTAGGTAGGGTTTTGTTAATAATTAAAAAAGAATAAAATTGAAAAAAAATAATAATAAATAAATTTTTATTATTTTAGTTTATTTACAAGGAGTGGATTTCACGCGGATGGATTCAATGAATTTGGGATAAAATGTTATTAAAAATTTTGCCTCAATTTATCAAAAAAATTAAAATTTGATTTATTTACCTCTTAGCTTCAAGTTCAGGGGCAATTTGATCATTAGTCCATTAACAGTTTTTTTTTTTTTTTTGTAAGGGGTTAAATATATGGTTTTAAAATAATAAGAATGTAATTTCACGTGAGAAAAAGGTTAACGGCGGACGTGGCACAATTGAAGTTTGGGGTTATGAAAGAAGAATGTTAAGGAAAAATCGAATTGAGGGTGTTGAAAAGTGAAAAAGCATTCAATTGCGGCGGCAATGGAAAGCGAATCGGAAATGGTGGCGTTTCCATTGCTAACGACGCCGATAGAATCCAACTACAGAGCATGCACTATTCCCTACAGATTTCCCTCTGACAATCCACGCAAGCCTACTCCTGCTGAGCTTCAATGGATCGACCTCTTTCTCAACTCTATCCCTTCTTTCAAGAAACGTGCTGAGACTGATCCCACTGTTGCCGATGCTCCTGCTCGAGCTGAGAAATTTGCTCTCAGGTAACAAAAAATCAATTCTTCTTGTTAACTTTGATTATTGAATTATGTTCTATTTTGCTCTGTGCATCTTCAATTCAATTAAAGAATTCAAATTCTTGACCTTAGCTAATGTTTTCTTACTTCAATGTTCTACTGTTTTTTTTTTCCTTTTCCTTATAATAAGGTACGCTGAGATCCTTGAGGACTTCAAGAAAGACCCTGAGAGTCATGGTGGTCCACCTGATTGCATCGTAAGATCACATTTCATATTTTCCTTTTTTTTTGTTTTTAATAATTTAAAGATGGATGATTCATATGCAATTATTACATGTCTGTCCTTGTATTATCTGCGAATGCAGCTTCTTTGCAGACTTCGTGAGCAAATACTGAGAGAGTTGGGATTTAGAGACATTTTCAAGAAAGTCAAGGTTGCTTACTTTTTGTTTTTGTCCTCACAATGCTCTGTGAAAAAAAAAGTTGCATTTTCATTCTGTTTTCATACACTCTGAAAGATGTTTTCCTTTGTGATGCAATAGGAAGAAGAGAATGCAAAGGCTATATCTCTATTTGAGAATGTTGTTCGTCTTAATGATGCTATTGATGATGGGGCCAAGCGTCTTGAGAATCTGGTCAGCGGAATATTTGCTGGAAACATATTTGATCTTGGCTCTGCACAGGTTTGTGGAATTTCATGCAATTTTTTATTATTTTTTAATCCTTTAATAATTCATCAACTCTCCCTAACTGGTGGGTTTAAGTCATGGCTACATTTGTAGAAACATCTAAACTACTTGATATTTTGTTGATTTATTTTGTCTACTTGGGCATCCTGCATGATGCATGTTCTCATGTTTAATCACTAAGTTCTTTTAGCCTTCCTCTTCCTCTGGACACCTTAAATTTGAATCATATTCTCTTTTGCGCATTGATAATCTTTGTGTATGGTTGGAAAATTTTTTTTCATTCTCAATTAAAATGACCATTTCATAGCTCAACTCCATTCTGATTCGCTGTTTATTTTCAATTTGCTGAAGCTTGCTGAGGTCTTCTCAAAGGATGGAATGTCTTTTTTGGCTAGTTGTCAAAATCTTGTTCCTCGACCCTGGGTCATTGATGATTTGGACACCTTCAAAGCAAAATGGAGCAAGAAATCTTGGAAAAAGGCAAGTTATTTATCTGATTTGTCTTAGTAACGTCTCTTTTTCTTGAAGCAGTCACAGTCACATCTAGTTCATCTGCATAAAAGTTAGCAGTACCATCTATGCTATAGAAATTCCTAATCACTTTTTTTTCTTTTTTCTTGTCTGAACAGGCTGTCATTTTTGTGGATAATTCTGGTGCAGATATTATTTTAGGTGTTTTACCCTTTGCAAGAGAGCTACTTCGATGTGGAACTCAGGTTTGTTTTCTGGTGACTTGTTTTATACTCAATTTGCAATTCAATACATTTTTTTTTCATAACATTTTTATGACAAATACATAATTTTCTGATGTACACTTCCAAGAAAATTCTTCCCAGCAAAAGGTCTTAAATAACAATCAAGGCTAGAGCCACTGAATTATAATGTAGTTATAGGAGGGATAAAATTAAGGGGTGCGGGGTTGGGGTGGAATTGAGTTGGAGTGGAATTGAGTTGGAGTTGCCTCAATGGATGTAGCATCCATGATGGATCACAATGCCACAATGGCCGTAACTGGCTGTTTCACCTGTAATTCTTATATCATCTTCCCAAATTAATATTAGTAAGGCTATAACTTCATTACGGAACAGTCATCTGTGTAATGACTCTTTAATATCTTGGTAATGATTATATATCATATTTTGATTTCGTTGTTAAATTTTCAAATGTTTTCTAGCTTACTTTAAATTATCTTATTTCATGTAAGGCTAAATTTTACTTTCAAGTTATCCCTCAAACTGGAATATCACTCAGTTATTAAGGAAAATTCAAGCTGTCAAGTTTGTTTGTTTATATTGCATATTAACACTCAACCATTGAGAACAACAGTTCAAAATTTTCAACCTCAATCCCAAATTCACTTTTGAATGACCTGGTTAATGGAGAATAATTAGCCAAAACTCATCTGTATTTGAGATTAGGGTTAGGGTTGTAGAACTCAAATTAGGTTGAAATATGAATCTAGGATCTGATATATTTGTATCTTCACAAAACCAAAAAAAAAAAAAAAAAAACCTTTTCTTAAAGCTTGAAGCTCCATACATATGCTTTCCAACTTGCTTCCCTCTTATTTAATAAAATATTGAATCCGCTGCACCCCAAAGTTCAAAATAATTGAAATGCCCCTTGATTGCTAACTTCTAAGCATGCCGAGCTATTGAAATGTGAACAATAACATTGTAAAATCATTATTTTGACTTTTGTATGGAGTTCCATTAATATTTGCATCATGTGCCTAATCCTTTTCAAATTAAACCCTCTTATACACCAGTGGTTACATACAGATTGGATTGCAAGTGGAACATGGCCTTTGTCTGTAGAAAGGAATATGTATTGATATTAGATGTAAGATTGGCACAAGGGCTGGGGATCCAGATGGAGCATGGTGAAAATCATGTCCTTGCTACTGATAGTTTTAGGTTTGCTTTTGGTTTTTTAGTTATAATTTTCTTTTAGGATAATGGAAATCAATATTTCCCATTATTATCTTTATAAGCGTTGCACTTAAGTAGAAGGTTTAATATTTCCTTTTTTGAAAAGTTTTGGCAGGCATGACTGTTGGCTTAAATGCCATTTTCATCATTAAATCTTGCATGCAAAATTGTGTTTTCTTCTTTTCTCTCAACGGGCTTGTCTCATGATTGACTTTACAAAAATTCTGTATCTTTCATTCAATCTATAATTCTACACCCCATAGTTAAGTCTCTAATTTATCTGATAATATGATATATAGTTTCTACATAAGAGTTTTGCAAGTCAATAAGCTTGTCGGGACTTCAAAATACATGAGTCAGCATATTTTGTCACCTTTGGAGAGAGCAAAAAAAACTTGGCATCCAGTTGATTTTCATAATTAAGCAAAGTGAACTTTTCTTTGTGAAATATCCAATAAGGCACTAGTCATATCTCCATTGGTACAAATTATTGCCATGTTTTTCTTAATTATTCAAGCTTTCATCATCAAAGCTTTTTCCCCCCCCTGTAATTTAGGCAATCTTGAAGGTCTTTTAGTGTATGGCTGTCTCAGCTCTAGAAAATTGATCTTATATTCTTCATTTCATGCTCTTACTTCGGGTGGTGAATGGGCAGGTAATGATTCGTAGGCACTGAGAGAATTTTGCACACTAAGCTTGCAGCCATTTTTTGCTTTCTTGTTGTGATCAACCAGAGTCACCTTCTGAAAACACTTTTGTACGTAGTCCCCCAATATGAGTCAGTATCAGAATAAGTGTTTATTTTCTGGTTGGTATGTTAGGTGCTACTAACATAGTGAATCTCATTCATTCTTACATTATGAGGTAGCTTTTGCAATTTGAAGGCAAGTTTTTGTATTTTTGAGAATTGGTTATTGCCCGTATTGCTTAAAAAATTGTTAATTTAATTGACGTTGAAACAAAAATAAAGGGAAGAGATAGAAAGGATGAAGCTAGTTTTTTTGTTTTTTTGTTTTGTGATATTATGGAACATTTCAGACATCAGAGAAGGGGTTGGAGAACACTGCACATTTTTTAAGAACCAGTTGTTGTCCAGCCATCTTTGTAGGCCTGTGTTTCTGGTGCTTCTAGAGAAATGTCTTGAAGTACCTTCAGCTACAGAGCTTTACTTATTAGTACTGCCTTTTTGTCCCTTTTCTTTTTCTTTTTAATTTTTTATTTACCTTCCTGCTGATTATGGTAGGAGTGTTCTTTATCCTTCACATTAGATTCCTTGTCTATGAATTATATTTTCTTATTTAAATAGAAAAGTGACAAACATGAGGTTTTCAAAACTCCATTTTAAAATCTAATCATTTTATAACTATTTAATTGCTATGGGATCTTAAAATTGTTATGGATATTTCAATGGATCATGAGATTCTGAGACTTTGAGGGTATTGCCTGATGCTTGTTGTAATTTCTGGCAGCATTAAGGTAACAATAACACTAGAAAATGCTGCATTGGCGATATGCAACTTATGTGAAAGCAGCACGCTGATGATTTAACCATGGCTCTGGTATTTTTGAGAAAATTTTGCTGCACTGGATTCTAGAAGGTTGGGTTATATCTTAGATGCATTGCATATGGTATATAATGTTGAATGTTAGTCTGAAGAGTGACAACTTCAGCAATTGTGCAGATCATAGTAGAATATAGAAACAGCAACTTAAGTCTTATTTATGTATTTGAAATGATATTATGCCTTAGCAAATTCACAATTAGATTGGTGTCTGTTTAGCACTGTTGGTTGGATGTGTCCTTGTATCCTCCATCAATACTAAAAGTGCTTATTTGCGGTTGTTTTTATCAGCCTCTCAAATTGGAGAAATTGCTTATTTAACTTTTAGTCACCCCCAAGTATATTGGTGGGTATGAAAAAATTCATATTTTTATGTTAAATATTTTATGGCTTTGTTATTCTCTTAGGATTTTCTAAATGGAGGATTTGGTTTTGTAATTCAATTTCAGCTACTTTGTACGGCTGTTTTTGATTAATGTTTAGTTTTCAAAGAAAGGAGCAAATTGAAAATGTGGAATGCTGTTTGGCTGTTATTCTAAATTAAACCATATCCTTAGAATACCAAACCAAGCTAAATATGAATTCAAATATAATAGCTCTATTGAGTTTGGCCATCTGTACCAAATAATATGTCTTTAGAGTTGCTATACTGCTCTCTCTTGCTTGTTGCTGCTTTCCATCTTAAGCTTACTTCCTTTCCATGTTCTCTTTTTTGCAGGTTGTATTGGCTGCCAATGACTTGCCCTCCATCAATGATGTCACTTACCCTGAACTGATTGAGATTCTATCGAAGGTGACAGGATGAAAAACTAAATTATATGGTGGTGTTTGTGTTGGGTTAAGTTTTCTAACTGAAATGCTTATTGCCAGTTGAAAGATGCAAATGGACAGCTTGTGGGTGTTGATACTTCTAATCTTTTGATTGCCAATTCTGGGAATGATTTGCCAGTAAGGAATACATGTGCTATATTTTTTGCTCTAGTTACTGGTTGACCAAGGATCTTTCACTATTACATTAATGGGTATTTATAACTCTTTATGCTTGTCTATCAATTGCAGGTTATTGATCTCACAAGAGTATCACAGGAGCTAGCTTATTTATCTTGTGATGCAGACCTGGTAATATTGGAAGGGATGGTAAGTTCTTTCTCAAATAATATCAATATGAATATGAAAAAGGAAATTTCTAACTTGAATAAATTATATCAAGCAGTCTAATGTCCATGGACATGAGAATAATGTGAATGGGATTTGAGCCTTGATGCTTGACCAGTGGAAAACACAGGGAACCTCATCAAGAGAGCAAGAGAGGGAAAATGGGAATTTTAATATATGGTTATTGGTTATGTAGTAGTCAAATAGTCTTTAGAATATTGAACTCTCCAATCTGTGGCACTCAAGTGTTCATTGCTTTTGACAGGGTCGCGGGATAGAAACAAATCTTTATGCTCAGTTTAAGTGTGATTCTCTGAAGATCGGAATGGTAACTGTTTTGTTTATTTATGCTTGTGTGTGCGTGTGTGCATCATGTGGGAATATTTGTTAATGGGCGTTAATTTGTAAGATTTGATTAATTTTGTGATATTCTTTCTCTTTTTAATTTTTTTTTTAAATCAGGTGAAACATCCAGAGGTTGCTCAGTTTCTTGGCGGACGGCTTTATGATTGTGTTTTCAAGTACAATGAAATCTTGAGCTAGCTTTATCTATTTCTGTATTCTTAAATCAATTTTTAGCGGTATCATTTAAAGTATGCTTATTTAGGTCGTTATTGCATTACACGTGCATGTATTTGTCACTAATTTATTATCATTAACTTAATAAAGGAGCAAAATGGAAGAAAGAAAAAAAAAAAAGAAACCTAATTCATACAATTTTCATTTTTCCATACATGCATGTGGAAATCTGTAGTATCTTTATTTTATTCAAGTCTGTTAGAGACATGATTGTTTGCATCAGTGCAGAGGTCTTTGTGTGCTTGCTCATGTCTGCATTCTTGTTTACTCGTCTGTTGTCATTGTCTACCATTTGCTACTTTTAGCATAAGAAGTCGGTCAACTTAGATTTCTCATTTTATTCATGAACATTTGGAAAAAAAGAAGCAGCATTCAGATAGATAAGGAAGCAATATGTTGTTAACACTGCTGTGCAATTTTTTGGTTGGATATGAAGCCATTTTGTTGATCCCGCATAGCCCTTCTGGTTTATTTGTGTTTCTCTTTATCCGTATGTACCCTTTCTCACCCCACTTTGGTCCCCAGGAGTTCTTCACGATGATGTAATCTAGCCCCTTTGATGAGCCATATCCAACTGCTGCCACTCCATGATCTAGATATATACCACAAGGTCCAGTGAACACCCCCTGCAAGAACCCCAAAATCTTGAATTGTGCATTCTTACATATCATGTATGCTTGCGGGTCAATATTTTTACCCCGCTGTAGAATTGGAAATCCCTCCCAGAAGCCTCGATAGCTACGCTAAGGGGTTAGTGAGCAAGTGCCTTCAGGAGGCTTCCTTCATCATTTTCTGGTACATCATGGTAACCATTGATAGTCACTACCTCCATCTCTTCTTAGAGACAAGAGCCAAAGAAATGTCAGACAATTTTACTAGTCTTTTCACAAACGAATCTAGCTTAGAATTAGCATAAACTATGAAACTAAGACATTTTCAAATGTTGAAAATGCCAGTTACGCACCCTCTTTTCATCAAAAGTGCTTTTCCTCCATTCGATATGGGTGGTCTTCCTCCCTGTGGAGTCCACCACTGTTGATTATATTTTCAAATGCATAATCCATGAGGCCTCCATTGTAATGGCTGTTATAGGATGTGTCATAGTCGATCAACTGCTCGGACAATGAAGTTAAATTTTCTGTCACAATCTGATTTATGCCCTCAACAACAGCAACTGTCTAGAATGCCAATAGCTACCGCACAGGCCTTGGTTTTTGACTGGTGTGAGAGTTCCTTTCTTTCTCCAATCAACAGATTTAGGCAAGTCTATTACATCTTTGTAACTGAAGTCTTCATAAGTTCCCCTCCTGGGAACATTGGTATTCAATCCCAAGCACTTTGTTACAGCCCGTCCAATTTTGCTAAGCCAAGCACGCCCATGGTAGTGCACATGGGCAGAATTTTGCCTAGAGAAATGAGGGAAGACTCTAGAGGATGCCAGAAGACTCTAGAAGGTGCCAGAATGCTGCGGAGAAATAGGCAAGGGAGTGTGCTGCCAAGCCTTGCCAAAGAGCTTTCTAGAAACTTCCCATGAGGAAGCAAGAGGGGCTGCCTTCCGGAAATTTCCCTTGTAACTCTACCCGATTCTAGAAGCTTCCATGCACTTGTAAATATCAAGTAACTTATTGTATAAGCTTTGTACATATGATGTTTGTAGAAATGTCTAGAAGAACTAATAATAGCCACATGTTAAGGAGGTGGAATGCCTATATAAA
>CATIWM010263137.1:0-13772 GCA_949671775.1 Mallotus repandus
TTTAATTTACATTTAAAATATCTTTTTCGTTGTTTAAACAAACAAATACAATTAGTATTACAATAGTCAATTTGCAATCTCTGTGGGATCGATATTTAATTACTACTTGTACGAATCCGTATACTTGCGGAGAACCATCATTAACCTTACCTTTGAAAAAGCTATTTTTCAAAAGAAATGCACTCAATCGTTCATACCAAGCTCTAGGAGCTTGCTTTAAACCATATAAAGCTTTTGATAATTTGAAAACATGATTAAAAAAGTCATGTTACTCAAAACCCAGAGGTTGTTCAACATAGACTTCTTCCTTAATAAAGCCATTTAAAAAGGGCACTTTTCACATCCATTTGGAAAAGTTTGAAATTCATGTATGATGCATATACAAGTAACATTCTAATTGCTTCTAATCTAGCTACGGCAGCAAATGCTTCATCATAATCTATACCCTCTTTTTAATTGTAGCCTTTACCCACCAATCTAGTCTTATTCCAAGTAATTGCACCTAACTCATCAAGTTTGTTTCTAAAAACCCACTTGATACCAATTATAGGATAATTCTTAGGTCTAAGGACTAAAATCCAAATCTTATTTCTCTTAAATTGATTGATTTTTTCTTGCATAGTAAGGACCCAACTTTTATCATTTAAGGCCTCATCAACATTCCTTAGCTCAATTTGAGAGATGAAGGCAAGACTATTTAAATGCTTAAAAGAGTGTCTAGTAGTTACCCCTTTTGATGGCTCACTAATGATTAAATCCTTAGGATGGTCTTTCTTAAAGTGCCACTCCTTAGGAAGATATTCATGAATAATTGAAGTTGTAGGAGCTACTTGTTCCTCTACAACTTCCTTTTGAGTATACATTTTGATATGTCCCAATTGGAGTGAAAATACCTTGATCATTCTATAGACGGCGGGGTTTAGCGCGCGTCCAAGATTTTAGCAACTGCAACACTGTTTGAGCTCAGGGCTCCAAGGAACACACTAACCATATCACAAATACATGACGTGGAGAAGAGGAGTCGCCACCTAGGGTAATAACTGGAACAAATCGAAGGTGGTGGTAACTCAATTCTCTAAAAGAGAGTTAGCACTACAACCAGAAAATTATGGGAACGGAATACCAACTTCTTTTAGTCTCGTGTTCATTTAGAATTAGTTTATGAATTACTATCTTATTCCTTAATTACATGCAATTTCATTTAAACCCTAGTCGAACATCCATCTAATCCTAAGGCAACCAATCTATGAAAAAGCACATAAAAAATGCATTCAAGGCGCAACATCCTTAAATCTAAACTACATTTGATTTTAATTTTAAATTAGTTAAATCTACATATTTTATTTTACAAAATTTAATGGAACTAAAGGTGGACCTATATTTTAATTGCATTAGTGAACATAAATCTATTATTTTTAATTCTAAAAAGTGGACCTAAGTCTACCAAATTTTAAAAGAAAAATGGATTTGATTTAATGGGCCTAATTCTACTTATTTTAATTTAAATGAAATGATCTTGGTTAAGAGCTACAAAGAAAGCCTTTAATACTCTTGCATAAATTGAGGCACATAAAGTTAATAAGGTGTACAACCTTCTACATGATATGGCAGATGCTTGGTTTGCTCAGGTTAGATTACTGCATGGAGGTCAACTAACTTAGGATATATTTAAGGCCGAGTTCTGTAGGGAATATTTAATAGATGCATTTAAGGCTGGAAGGCAAAATGAGTTCATTGCTTTGAAACAAGGGGCAATGTTAGTGCGGGAGTACGTGGATAAATTTGAAGAGTTATATAGGTATGCTTCAGATATTTTTCCAACTCAAGCTCAGAAATGTTACAGATTTAAAGAGGGCCTATAGATTGTGTTGAAGAATGAATTATCACTATATGAAGGCCAGAATTTTAGGGGCTGGGTTGAGAAGGCAATGGAGAAAGAAAAGCTGAGGGAAGAAATGGAACAAGAAGGCAAATTAAAGGCTCCAGTTTGGACAGGAAACATAAGGGATTTAGTAAGGGAGCTAGTACATCTGAGCAAAGATAAAAAATAGGAGGATTCAAAGGCAGTAGAGGGCCTTGGACTTGGTCAGGCACTAATAGGCCACAGTCCTCTCAATTCAGTCAAAGCTCTGTAAGACAATCAGTGACTAGGGCAGGTAATTCATTCAGAAGGACCACACCTTATGTTTTTTATGGTCATGTATATAAGGATGGAGATTATAGGAAAAGGACTATCCAGTGTTTTGAGTGTGGTGGATTTGTCCATCTTAGGAGGGATTTTCCTAACCTTATACAATTTGGCACCAATACTGATAGAGGAGTTTAGAGCACAGTTGTTAGAGGAGGTAGGACTTACAGGTAGAGGTTCAGGAGCTGGTGTTAATAGAAATGGTAGTCCATCTACGTCAACACATCCTATTCATCCTGTACAGATAGAGAGACCTTCAATGCAACCTAAGGTCTTTACAATAACACAACAGGAGGCAGCATCATCACATGATGTCATTTTCAGTAGGTTAACTATATTTGGTGAGAATGTTCATGCTTTAATTGATCCAGATGTAACTCATTCATTCATTGCATCATTATTCATATCATGCATACCAAAAGAAAAGAGTGTAATGGACCAGGGTTTGGTTATGGATATAATAGTGGGTCAATCAGTGGTTTTTAGATATGTTTATCGGGGTTATGAGTTAGAGTTTGGAGGTTAGAAAATAGAAGCAGACTTAGTACCATTACCATTATAAATGTTTGATGTGATTCTTGGCATGGATTTCTTAACCAAATATCAAGTAATAATTGACTGATATAAGAAGAAAGTAGAGTTCCAGATGCCTACTAGCAGTAAAATTATGTTCAAAGGTGAAAAGGATTCAGAGCATTATAGCATGGTTTCAGCACTAACAGCTAGAAGAATGATGAGAAAAGGGTGTGAAGCATTCCTGGCAAATGTTATTAACACTAAAAAAGAGGGGCAAAAGCTTGATAGTCTTCCTATAGTAAATGAGTTTACATATGTATTTCCAAAAGATCTTACAGGATTGCCACCTAATAGAGAGATTGAGTTCAATATTATTTTGTAGTTGGGGACAACAATTATTTCACAAGCTCTATACAGAATGGCTCCAGAAAAATTAAAAGAATTAAAGGTGCAGTTGCAAGAATTACTTGATAAAGGCTATATTAGACCCAGTGTATCACCTTCGGGCGCACCAGTTCTATTTGTGAAGAAAAAGGATGGCACCATGAGATTCTGTATTAACTACAGATAGTTGAATAAGGTGACTGTGCATAATAAGTATCCACTTCCACATATTAATGACTTATTTGATCAATTGCAAAGAGCTAGAGTATTTTCAAAGATTGGCTTAAGATCTGGATATCACCAGTTGAAGATTAAGGAAGATAATGTACCTAAAACAACATTTAGAACTTGATATGGGCATTATGAATTTCTAGTGATGCAATTCGGGTTAACTAATGCTCCTGCTACATTTATGGATTTAATGAACAAAGTCTTCAAGCCTTATTTGGATAACTTTGTCATTGTGTTTATTGATGATATTTTGGTGTATTCACGATCGAAGGAAGAGCATGTTGAGCATTTAAGAATTGTGCTACAGACACTTAGGGATAAACAATTATATGCTAAATTTAGCAAGTGTGAATTCTGGCTAGAGAAAGTAGTATTTCTAGGGCATGTAATCTCAGCAGAGGGAGTGTATGTTGATCCAAAGAAGATTAAAGCAATTCTCAGGTGGAAACCACCTACTAGTGTACATAAGGTGAATAGTTTTCTGGGATTGGCAGGCTATTATAGGAGATTTGTGAAAAACTTCTCTACTATTACTTCACCTTTAACAAAACTATTAAGGAAGAATGTTAAGTTTGTCTGGAATGAAGAATGCCAAAACAGTTTTGATGAATTAAAGGCATGTTTAACTTTAGCCCCAGTGTTAACACTTCCAGTGACAAGGCTAGAATATATGGTATATAATGATGCATCTAGGAATGGTTTAGGTTATGTACTAATGCAGCAAGGAAGGGTAGTAGCATATGCTTCTCAACAATTGAGGCCACATGAGTTGAATTATCCTACACATGACCTAGAGCTAGCAACAGTTATTTTTGCTTTAAAGATTTGGAGGCATTACTTGTATGGTGAGAAGTGTCAGATTTTCACCGATCATAAGAGTTTGAAGTACATACTAAGTTTGAAAGAGTTGAACTTGAGGCAAAGACGATGGGTTGAGCTTCTAAAAGATTATGATTTAACTATCGAATATCACCGGTGAAAGCTAATATGGTAGCAGATGCACTCAATAGGAAGTCTTCAGGTAGCTTATCTCATATTCACACTATGAGAATTCCATTGTTACTTGAGTTAAGGGAATTAAATGTGGAGTTAGCTCAGGGTGAGAAAGGAGCATTGCTTGCTACTTTGAAAGTATGACCAATGTTAACTGATAAAGTTAAGGAGGCCCAGAGTTAGGATGAACAAATGGTAAAAATCAAGGAACAAGTTAAGTAGGGTAGTAGGACAAACTTTATGATTTTAAAAGATGGTACTTTGCTATATGGGGGTAGATTATGTGTACCTAATGTTGAAGTTTTAAAAAGAGAGATAATGGACGAAGTGCACAATTCAGTATATGCCATGCATCCAGGAAGTACCAAAATGTATCGTACATTGAAGGACAATTATTTGTGGTCAGGGATGAAAAAGGATATTGCAGAGTTTGTGGCTAGATGTATAGTTTGCCAACAGGTTAAAGCAAAACATCAACATCCAATGGGAACATTGTAACCTCTTCCAATTTCTAAATGGAAGTGGGAGCATATTACGATGGATTTTGTGGTTGGGTTGCCTATGACTCAGCAAGGACATGATGCAGTTTGGGTGATTGTTGATTGACTCACTAAATCAACTCACTTTGTACCTGTGAAAGTGAGTTACTCATTAGATAATCTTACTGAAATCTACATCAGAGAAGTAATCAGACTGCATGGAGTTCCATTATCTATTATATCAGACAGGGATCCTACATCCAAATTTTGGTTGAGTTTGCAGTATGCTTTGGATACTAAATTGAGGTTTAGTACAGTTTTTTATCCCCAAACAGATGGTCAATCAAAGAGGACAATCCAAATATTAGAAGATATGCTTCGAACTTGTGTGATGGAAATGCAGGGTAGTTAGGATAAACATCTACCTTTGATGGAATTTGCCTACAATAACACTTTTCATTTTAGCTTGGGGATGACACCTTATGAAGCCCTATATGGTAGGAAGTGTCGAACTCTAGTTTGTTAGGATGAAGTTGGGGAAAGGCAGTTAGTTGGTCTAAAAATTGTACATATGACAACAGAGAATACTCAGTTAATTCAGGATCGACTAAAGGAAGCTCTAGACAAACAAAAGAGTTATGCAAACTTAAAGAGGGAACCGATTGAGTACAATGTGGGTGATAAGGTCTTCCTAAAGATTTCACCTTGGAAAGGAGTATTATGATTTGGAAAAAAAGGAAAATTAAGCCCTAGGTACATTGGTCCATATGAGGTGATTAAGAGGGTTGGTCTAGTAGCTTATAGATTTACCTCCAGAATTTTCTCAAATTCATAGTGTATTCCATGTGCCCATGTTGAGGAGGTATAGAAGTGATCTTAGTCATATTTTGCAAACCTAATCCTAAGAACTGAAAGATAATTTATCTTGTGATGAAGAGCCAGTTGCAATTATTGTTGAGGAAACCAAGGTATTGAGAAATAAAATCATACGTTTGGTGAAAGTGTTGTGGAAACATCATGGGAGTGAGGAAGCTACTTGAGAACAAGAGGAAGACATGAGAAACAAATAACCTCATTTGTTCTAGCATAATTTCGAGGACGAAATTTTCTCAGGTGGGGAGAATTGTCACACCCGTACTCTAACTCTAAGTACATTTGCATTCATTATGCATTGCATTTACATATATATATTGATTTAATTTAATTATAAGTTAGTATATATAGATATAGTTATAGAGGAAATGACTCAATTGAAACAATAGCAGTCCTAGAATGCACAATTTGAAGCTTAAGGATTTAAAGGAAGTTTAAACAATTTATTAAGGTCATAAATGGATATTTTATAGGTTGACTTATCAAAATGGGGATGTTATTATCTTAAATTTTTTGCTCGTGCAGCCAAAAGAAGAAGGAAAAAAATAAAGGGGGGAAGAACACTTAGAGAAAAAAAAAGAGGGGAGAGCTAGAAACTACTTGATTCTTCAAGGGAGCTAATTTTTTTCAAGCTGAATCAAGATGTATAAAGCAATTTCAGGCCATTAATCATCTTTTCTAAGGCTTTATTGATTGAATTGGTAAGTAATTTTAAGTATTTTGGTTGATTTAATCTAGGGTTCTTAAGTTGCAGATTCCGGGTTCTAGAATTTTGGTTTTTCAGCTGTAATTTTATCATATCTTGAGTTAGAAAGCTCCAAATTGATTATTATTTAATTATCTGGAAACTATAAAGAGTTATCAAAACTTTTTCTCTTTGATCTTGGTCTGATTAAGTTTCTATCTTAGTGTAATAAGAGAAAACATTTGAATGCTCAATCTGTCAGGATAAAATGACTTGTTTGTGTTTAGCTATCCATATCTCCCTTTGTAGATGTCCAAATCAAGTGAATTTTTTTTTTAAGAATTTATTAGACATATAAATATAAGACTGGTTAAAATTTGATCACAAAATTTCTTTTCTGTAAGTCCCAGCAATTTTTCAAAGTCAACTCTGAAAGCAGCCATTTTGAGTATGCGAACCAGGTTTACAGAGTTCATTAGTTAAAAATAGTCTGGATACTTTTGGTATATCTTGAGCTAGGAAACTCTAAATTGATATTATATTGATTATGATAAAACTTGAAAGAGTTCTTTAAGACTTTGTAGTTTTGATCAAGAGCTTCTAACAGACCTATACTTTTTATTGCTTAGTCTATCTGAGTAATTGAGCTGTTTATAATGCAACCCTTATAATTTTATTTGTGGTTATCGAATGAAAGTGAAATTTTTATTGAAGGTATTAGACACAAATATCTAAGTCCGGTTAAAATTTGAGGTTAAAATTCATTTTCTACATATCAGAGAAATTTTTTCTAATTTAGGCCTGAAAATAGCTTTTTTAGAGTCAATTAAGCTGATTTGTAGAATTTAGTTTAATTGCATTTTATACATATCATTTGGGAGCTGCATGGTTAGAGTAGTATGTAGTATTATTATATTGATTATTTATAAATGAAATTGTATCTGTTAGGTGCTAGAAAGGGCAAGGGAAGTACATGTGCAAGTTAAGCAAATTCGGTGAACCGGGTTTGTATGTTTATAGGCTGCTTTGGTGAGTAGATGTTCAAGCCCTTAAACATTTTTATTAATAGCAAGAAAATGGGCTTTTTATGATTTTTTATGAATCTGAAATGATTTGTAATAAATGTTTCAATTCAATTTGGTTACAACTTGAATTACTTGAAGTATTTAAGCTTTGAAACAATAATGGTTTCAAGTGTGCAAGTTAAGTGTATTATTGATAAATGCTTTTTTTTATAAATTGATTTGAAGTCATTTTATTTACTTGGTGATTTAAATAAGCTTATGATCTAAATAGTTTCTCACTTCTTTGAATTATGATGAGGATGGTTTTATTTGAAATGCTTATTGAATTACAAATGTGTTAGTATTGTTTTGACTGATTATTTGATGGAAATGGTACTTGGTTTTATGTATTACAACCCTATATAAGTTGTGTAAATGTGCTGAGATGATATATGCACATTTGAGATTGTGTTGATTGTTATTGCGCGATAAATAACAAGGCACTTGATTGTAGGATGGTGAAGGGGGAAGGGTCATTCCGTGCTAATGTAGTCAAAGGGTTAGCCTTTAAGTGTGCCTAGAGAGTGAGTTTGTGATGGCATGTATGTTATGGCCGGGTTTGTGATGCTTGTTATATGGATGATTAATACAAATGAAAGGATGTATTGACTCTTGCAAAGACATGTGTTTTAATTGATTAAGTTTTGAATATATTTGAAAGCAAGATTGGATTTAATGTTTTTAGTGAATTGATAATTTTATTATAAATACTCTAGTATTTTAATTTGATTTATTTATTATGTTTAATTTAGCTAAACTATTTTCCGCTTGTGACATCTATTCATTGAGTATTTTTGTACTCATTTTACTCTGTTTTATAAATGTTTTCAGATAGTAGGGCTTGATAGTTGAAGATCAAAGTTGAGTTAGTGTGAATAGAAGTTTCAGAATAAGGTTGGCCAACATCCTTGTTAGAGAAGTCTTTTTCCTTTGTTTCTTAACCTTGTTATATAAGTGTTGTAAAAGAGTATATTTTTTTTTAAATTAAATAATGGTGACTAAATTATTTGTAATATAACTATTTGGAATGTGTTTTATGTTATCTTAATAATGTTTTCACTGTTGTGCTTTTAGTTATAAAGATTATTATCAATCTAGTAAAAAAAATAAAAATGTAATTTCTATATTATCTAATTACTGTATATGCATTTTTAGTATTCATAAATATGTATTTTACTATTTATAAATATGCATTTCATTATTCATAAATACATATTATTTTAAAAGTTCTTTTTTTAAAATATAACATACGAGTAAAACTAAACTTTTAAAAAAATATTACGATGATTTTAATATATTTAGACTAAATTAAATATTTTGTTAATGATTGGTTTTAAATATTTATCTTGGATCATGTGAGACGAGGTGTGACATTTTCCATTAGAGCACATGCAAGAAAAACTGTGCAGCAATTTTACAGGCAGCTCTTAATGTAATTTATTATTGATTAGGTGTAATGAAAAAAGAAATGCCTAATCTCCAAAAATTGCCTAAATTCCAAAAATTGCCTAAATAATGATTATAAAAAAGATAATTTTTGTTTATCATTGTTCAATTTCCTTTTTTTCGTTATTTAAGCGTTGCTTGATTTATTTCATAATTTTGGGTTTTGATTTAGACGAGCTAACAAAGAAAAAGAATGGCAAGGGAATGGTGGGAATACCACACCCTGTACTTCGAACCGTTGAAGAAGTTTTCAGTGACTTCAAAGGAAGACGCTCTGGTCTCTTTTAATTTCTTCAATTCCTCATATGGGTTTGATTTATTTGCATTTTTCTTTAACGTGTTTCTCTTTTTTTTTTTAGTGGTTTTGTTCTTTTTTTTTTTTTTATTCGTTTGCTGCAGATGTTGAGAAGTTTTATCAATAGTGTGACCCCTGTTGGTTTCTGTTATTTTTTTTTCATCTATGTTATTATTTTTTTTTTTAAAAAAAAAAAGAAAATTTATGTTTCATTTTCGAACTTCCAAGTGGAATTGTAAGTGTGTTTCTTTGTTAATTATTTTGAGTTTTGCATACACTCCATGAGAATTGCTTCAACGTTGACTCTTAAACAAATAATTAAATTTGTGGATATGTTCTTTTCAGTGTTCTCGATTGTTCACAATTCATGATTTTGTCATGTGGTTGAGCCTAGCCCCTTTATTGCAGTGTAGTGATTTTCCCGATATCCTTGAAGGGCTGCACCCTTTTTTTTATTTCATTTTCCTGTGTTCGCTTGGTTTGCTATTTGGGTGTTTTGTGTTCATTCGGTTGCATGTTCCGTTTGTTATCGGTCTGTAGAGTTCTGTGTTCTTTTTTGCCTATTTTTCTTCCTTGCATGTCGCTTGCCATGTTCATTTTGGGTTGTGAGAGTTGTTGCAGCTTGATTCATATGTTCCTGCATGTTTAGTCTATGTCCATGTCTTGTATGTTGGATCGGCTGTCCCTTGTGTATTGTCTATTTTCTTGCCATGCTGTATTTTTTCACTTGCATTTTGCTTATTGTTTCTATGTTCAATTCTGTTGGCGATTGTAGATTGATTCTTATGTTTGCATGCTAGGGTGTTTAGAAAATTGAAGGTGTCAATGTTGCAATCTGCGTGGTTGAATTGTCTGCAAATTTGGAGATATATCGTCCTGTGATGCTGCCTTCAGGTTTGAAACCTCTGTACCTTCTTTTCGTGTTTTCATGTCATCCTATCCCAGCCAACGTGGTTTAATCGTTTCCAGGTCAGATTCTGTGCTTTTTTAATTTGCTGTGAATTTTCTATGCATTTTTTTTTGCTTCCTTTGTTGGATGGTCGCCTAGGGCTGAACATTTTTCAATTCTTTGGCTAATTCGTGCTGTTTAAAATTAGCTCTTGAATTGAACATTTTCTTCTTTGTCTGTAGTGGTGTCCTTTGTTTTTTTTCCTCTGTTCATCTGTTTCGAGTTGTTTATTCTCAGAACTTTATGTGCTCTAAAAATTAAATCATCTGCCTTAGACATGTATAATTATTTCTGAAAGTTGTCCTTCAATCAAGTTTCTATTGAAAAAGTCTTTTAATAGTTAAAAAAAACTATATGTCAATTTCTCTAGATATAAAGTAACGTAACTATTTTGATTTTATTTTTTATTGATTTTGGTCGGCCTAATACTGTTAATACATCTATGCATTTATTTTAATTACAAAATGAATATAATTAAATTCAATTTTCAAGGTGCAGTTTAAATGTACAATAATATTATATGATCATATTATTTGTTTTGTAGTGTTGAGTGTCTGCTGTTTTTGTGGAGGGTAGGATGATTTCAGCTACTCCTGTACTGGTGTTCTCATATATGTGAATATATATATATATATATATTGCTCTTTGAATTTCTTGCATGGCTATGTTTTTCTTTCTTTTTTTTTTTTTTTTTTTTGTTATGAACGGCTGATGTATTCTTTGGTTCTTTTGGACCGTAAGTAAGGTCTTTTTTTTGCCAAAAAAAAGCCTGTGTAAATGCTTTTTTCTTTTGGGCTGATGTTATGGCTTACTAATTTACTTTGTTCAAGTCATCTGATATTTTAGTTACTTCAATACCAATAGGTCAATTACAGGTTGATTTGTTTCGAGATGAATCGGCAGACATAAAGCCGTGCACAAAAATTTTTTTGGTTGCGAATCTAGCAATTATTTTTTTATTTTCATTTTTTATTTGTAAGTTCGATGATTCTCTGGAGCAAAAGAAATATAATACCGTTTTTTAAAAAATAAATTCCTGTAATGTTTATTATATACTGTTTGAATTCTTTTCTTTTTATTTGAACGGCTTGCATAAATGAACTTATGAATGTTATCTTAAATACTTAATTTATTATGCTGTAATCGTATATTTTTCTGTTTGTTTGAATCATTATCAAAATAGAAAGTTTTAATAATGTCAGCAGCAAATCGCGGGTAAATTCCCTTGTTATTATATAATACTAAACTGACCACATATTTCACGAATCCAAACAAGAAGTTGCACCCCGGACCACCGCTGCCACGTCAACAATCTAAACAGCCACATGGACGGAATGTTAGCACACGTGGCAAAGGAGTTGGTAGTTCCAAAATGCAAGGAAGTAAGCACCAATCTTACATAATTCAACATTTCACTTCCAAAGAATTAGTTTCTAACACTATCTTTGCAAATCAGGAAAGAAAATATAAAAAAAAATAATAATGTTATTTTTTATTTTTTTCTTTTATGCTTATGTTTGGATAGAGAAAAAAATAAAAAAATGAGAGAAAATAAAATAGATAAATTTAAAATTATTATTTTAATCTTTTTCCTCTATAATTTGAATTATATTTAGTTATCATTTTTTTAATTTTCATTTTCTGTCCACTTTCTCTCTACTTTAGAGAGACAATTTCAGGTTGAAAATAATACATATTTTCCTTCATTTGTTATTTTCTTTTCTTTCTCCAATTATGAAAAAGTGATTTTTCTTTTATATATTTCCATCCTTATTTTCTTTCTTTTCCACCATTTCAAACATAGGATAAATATCTTTGCATGCATTTGACTTGGTTGAATAATTTAAGTGATAAAAAACTTATCTTTCAAAAAAAAAGTGATAAAAAATTAAGTGTTGAATTTTAAACATAAAATATAATACATACACAAAAAAAAAATTGAGATACGGATATAAATAATTTTTAATAATTTTTATTTAAAATTCTTCATATACATTAACTTATAATTTCGAATAAAAATTTTATTCAGATATTTTTATTTACTATTAAAATTTTTAATTTGATATGTTGGCTTACCATATTAAAGAGTTACTAAAAATTAAATAGTTAGATTTTTATCAAGTAGAGATTTTAAGTTAAATATTTTCACTTTTTGCTTGAATTGGTTTTTAACTTAATTAATGTTAAAAATTTTAATTTTAAATAATAAATTGGATTATCAATAAATTTATGGCTTTACATGTTTAAAAGTCTTTTCTGAAGTAGAATGTTGGACCTCAAAATAACATTAATCTTTTTGCATACACAGAGTGTTTGCTTGATTAATACATCATCTACCATTGAAAAGTAATAACATGAAAGAAAAATTTTCTTGTAATATTTTTTGATCTTCGGCATCATCATGAGTTAAAAGCGTTGTTTGTTATATTTTTTGGGTTGTTTTGATTGAAAAATTTATTATTTCAGCGGTTATTTTAATAATTTTTTTTTATTGTTTCGGTTGGTTCAACTTTCAGTTTTTATGAGATTGCTTTGTAGTAGTTTTTTTAATTGTTTTTATGGTTGTTCTGAAAGTTGGTTTTTTTTATTGTTTTGGTGGTTTTTTTTATTTTTTTATTTTGTTCTTTTCAGTTATATGAGCTTGTTTTGTAGTGGTTTCTAGTTGTTTTCATGGTTGGTTTATTTGGTTGAATTGACGGTTGTTTTCTAGTTGTTTTGACAATTATTTTTCTGGTTGTTTTTGCAGTTGTTTTGCAGTTATTTTTTGGTTGTTTTTCTGGTTACAAATCACTATAAAATTAAGCTAAAAAAACTGAAAATAAACCAAGGAAAAAATCCAAAAAATCATAAAAACAACCATAACAAAACACTACAACCACAAGCTCAAAAAACTGAAGATAAACCAACAAAAAAATCAAAGTAATAACCAAAAACAACTATAAAAAAATAACAACAAAAACAAGCTCATAAAAACTAAAAATGAATAATTAAAAGTCCAGAAACTCATCTACCCTAATTAGGGGTGAGCAAAACTTTCCAGCCCCGAAAACCAGATTCCAAATTGAACCGACCCAAATTAGTTCGGTTCTTATTTTGGTAAATTTATAAATTTTCGATGTGATAAAAAAATTGAATATATATATAATTAAAAAATCAAAAAATTGAAAAAAGAAAAAAAAAATATATAGAGAGAGAGAGAGAGGGAGAGACACTACTAAAACATACTACTAAGACCTTTACACCAAAATGGTAAAGTGCTTGCATTTGGAGTATCAGGTTGTGGGTACTCACAACCTGCAAAAAAATTTATCATATTGGAAAGCAAAAGATACTCACAACAATTCTGTTTGGCTACTAACAATTTCTTTATTTTTTTTTATTTCTTTTATTAAATATTCAGTTATTCGAAAACTGACCCACCTATCCTAAAACTTTCCGATTCAGTTCGATTTTAAATTTTTTTAAAAAATAAAAATTTAATCCACTTGAATCCGTCGATGCTCACCCCTAACCCTAATGATATATGACAAACATGGTTGTTGGTGTTAGGTTTTGCTAGTAGTTTTAAAAAGAAATCATCTACAAGTCTCTTCACTTGAATCTCTCTCTCTTTTGCAAGTTCAGGTCCATGCTCAATTATATATGCTGTCTAAAAATATAGGGAAAAGG
>CATIWM010263170.1:0-30128 GCA_949671775.1 Mallotus repandus
TTACTAATCCTTGTTTATTTCTGTGTTTATGAATGCCATAGATTAGCTTCTGTATTCAAACGTATTTTAGGGTTATTTTATTCATCTTGCAAATTTATTTTGTATTTTATTTTATTTTGGTTGTAGTTAATTTTTTTTTTATTATTCTCAGTAGATCATTGTAATAGCCCCAATAGTGGGAATAGTAAAATTATACGCGTATGAGTTTTTTTAATTGGTTAGTAAATTAGGATTTCATTTGGTAATTCAATTAAAATTAATATTGGCTTTAGATTAATTTTAGGTTGTATGTAATTAAAATTAGGGTTAGAAAAATCACGTAATGTTTGTTTTTTTTATCTATAATTTTTTATTATTTTTGTTTGGGCTTGTTTTTATTTTTATTTGTTTTAAGGGCCAGGCCCACATATAAATCTAACTCACTTAATGAATAGGCCTTTAAAAATTTAGGTTTAGTTAATTAATTTAGGCCCATTAGATTAATTTAGATTTTAGGCCCATTTTTAATTAA
Organism: Mallotus repandus; assembly: GCA_949671775.1. Lineage (NCBI taxonomy): Eukaryota > Viridiplantae > Streptophyta > Magnoliopsida > Malpighiales > Euphorbiaceae > Mallotus > Mallotus repandus. Next base: position 512 of record CATIWM010263170.1, read on the forward strand.
ATAAAATTAACTTAGACTTAGCCCATTAATAAAGTCTCTTTCATAATTTAATAGATTTGGGCCCACTTTTTTTAGAATTAAAATAATTAGAATTAAGCCCACTAATTAATTTTTTTTCTTTTAAAATTTAATAGACTTAGGCCCACTCTTAGAATTAAAAACAATAGATTTAGGTTCACTAATTAATCAAATTGTAGGCCCATTTTTTAGTTTCATTGTCATTTGTAATTAAAATATGTAGATTTAGTTAACTTAAATTAAAATTAAATATAGTTTAGATTTAGGGACTTTATACTTTGAATGCATTTGTTATGTGCTTTTTCATTGATTGGTTGCCTTAGAGTTAGATGGATGTTCGAATTAGGGTTTAATGAAATTGCATGTAATTAGGGAATAAGATAATAATTACTAAAATAAATCTAAATGAACACAAGACTAAAAGAAGTTGGTATTCTGTATCCAGAACTCATGGTTGTGGTGCTAGCTTGTATTAGAGAATCGAGTTACCACCACTTTCAATTTGTCCCAGTTATTACCCTGGGTGGCGGCTCCTTATCTCTATGCCATGTCTTTGTGACAGTGGTTAGTGTGTTCCCTAGAGCCCTGAGCTCAAATAGTGTCGCGGTTGCAATAAACTTGGACATGCGCTAAACCCCACCGTCTACAGGGATGATGAAGACGAAGATGCTAATGATCCCACAGATGAGGGAGGTGATCATGGAGATGATGAGGCGAGGGATGATGCATAGGAGATCGACTCAAACGCCTCTTAGACTAGGATTATTTTTATTGTCCTGATACTGTTAATTCTTTTTATTTGGATATTTTGGAATCTTCATATTTTACACTGACTAGATGATACAAAGCTTAAATCCATCTTAACTACTCTTTGAATTGATTAAGGAATCTTTATAATGAAAGTTCTCTTTTCTGATAGCCGAACTTTACATTTTCAAAGCAGCTAATCTAATTGTAACAGTACAAAAATATGCCCCCAGCTATTGGAGATACGTCACCACTTTAGAGATACATCGCCTTTTTGTAAGGAGGCGACTTAATAATGCTTCAGCACGCAGAAGCATTGCCTGATCATAGGGGTGATTGCCTTTGCTGCACCACTATGCGATAATTAAAATTCCTAATTTCTCTATAAAATCCCCAATTCAAACACTTACGCCATTTCTCTATATTTTCTCTTTCTATACAACATCCTAACCTCCCAACATGACTGAAATAAGCTTGAACAACTACAATTGATCCTAAAAAGCTTGGATGGTGGATCATGGGCAAAATTAGAGTCATTTCACCTGTCAGGTTTCAGATCTTTGCATGCTAGGAAGATCAACTTCCCTTTTCTTCATGCTCTTACTCAGTTCTAAGATCCTCAAAAGCATGTCTTTTGATTCAACACACTATAGCTATGCCCCATGCTAGAGGAATTAGAAGATATCTTGGGCTTTCAAATGGATTCTGCTTGCTAGATTGCAATTCCTTCGATTGAAACTCTGGATTTTCACTCCATTCAATACCAAATGGCTAGGCTATTCAAGCTTTCTCCACAGACTTTCCTTCGCCATATCTTTGAAACTAAGGTCTTGATAAGCTATCTCCTTGAAATTGTCATAGTTGTAGATAGCAATGGGGTTTACTGGCCCCAGATGATCGTCCTTTGCCTATATGCACATTTCCTACTTGTTTCCCCTTCTGGCAACTGTGATTTAAAAGTTATCCATATCTTGGATCAAGTAGAAGTAGGCCTCAACCTATTTCCTCTCATTTTCACAGAGACCATCATTGGATTGGACAAATTCTTAAAAACTAGGTGATTCTCTGGGAGTCCCCTACTATTGAAGGTCAACTTTCCTTGTTCTTTTCTTTATTTTCTGCTTTAATATTATTCTCACCCATTCATCATCTGTACATGCATGGTTTCATGAAAAGTTAAGGTTACTCGAGCCTTCTAGGGACATCGCACATTACAAGGCCAAACATTACCGTATTAGTAGACTTCACCCCATTTCAGTAGATATTCGGAGCTGGTTATTGACATTTTCTGACACTATGATTTAGTGGACGTGCCCTTAGTGCAGATTACAGCATGTGACCATTTAGTTCTACACCTACTGTGTCCTTATAGCCAGTTTTTATTTTGCCACTTTCTATAACCCTGCCCGCCTTTGTTAACAATATGGTCAGAAATAATTGACTATAGAGCTAATGCATGAGTTTGAGCCAGGGCCTCTCTCTCAGAACTTTCTGGACAATTTGGTTGCAACCTAGCCTCGTAGAATCATTCAGAGGTACATTAACTATAAGAGGGATCGTTCTACTGATGACCGGTACAAGGCATGGATTCAGTTACAGCAGATAGAGAAAGATAAGTTTATGAGAAATAAAAGGATGAGGGAGTTGCAGGCATCAAGTGCCCAGAGTTTTCGATATAAGAAAAGAAAGCAAAAATAGTTTATGAAGTTTAGTCTTTGTTTCCTTTTTGTTGGATGTAATTTCCTTTTTTAGTTAAATAGTTTGTAATAAGCATTTAGTGCAATGTTCAACAATAACTAAGGCAATCCATTCCATTTAATTTAAGCACAAAGTGGCTATACATTTTGTTTTTAACATATCTCATGTCTTTAATTGGCTTACCCTTGCATGTTTTCCAACTAACTATTTTTCCTCTCTCTCCTTTTACATGTCCTTAATTTTTGTCTAGATCACTAACTATTTTTCCTCTCTCTCCTTTTACATGTCCTTAATTTTTGCCTAGATCGCCTCTTTCAATTTTTTCAATCCAGTAGGACTCTTTTATTTATTTTCTCTATTTTTCTGTCTCTAATTTTTTCCTAGACAACCTCTTTTAAGGTTTTCTCTCTAGCAAAACTTTACAGAAAATATTTCTTGAGCTTGTCTAGGTTGATAGGCTCTTTGAACTCATTTCCTTCCAGATCGAACAGGACAGCAGCACCCTTGGAAAATAGCTTTTTTACTAGATATGAAGTCTCCCAATTTGGCTTAAACTTTCCCCACTGATCAGTCATTATTGGCTTAGTAAGCTTCAACACCAAGTCACCTTCTTTGATCTTGCCTGACTTAATCTTCTTATTATAAGCCTGGGCTATCCTTTTCTGATACAACTGAGAGTAATACATGGCTTTCATCCTCTTCTTATCTAATAACATCAATTGTCTCAATCAGCTTTCTACCCACTAATACTCAGAGATTTTGGATTCCAAAAGAACCCTCAATGATTGGATTTAGACCTCCACCAGTAATACAACTTCGTATCCATATACCAAGGAATATGGAGTAGCTCCAGTCGATGTTCTAACAATGGTTCTATATCACCATAACACAAATTGTAGGTAACATGCCCAGTCTTTATAGTTCTCCAGTATTTTGGCTAGGATCCTTTTTACATTCTTATTTGCTGCCTCTACCGCACCATTGGCCTGTGGTCTGTACGAAAATTATTTAAGATGCTTAATTTTATACTCCTTCAACAAGGTAGCTATTTCTACCCTAAACTGAACACCATTATCAGTTTAGTGATAACACGATAAGGTAACCCGTATCTATAAATTATGTTCTTCTTTATAAATTTTGCCATATGTTTTGCCCCAACAATGGTGAATGATTCCGCCTCAACCAACTTGGAGAAATAATTAATCGCTACCGTAATATAATGATGACTGTTGGATGCTTTTGGCCTTATCTCTCTAATGATATTAATTCCCCAGACTGTGAATGGCCATAGAGACGTCAACCCTTGGAGTTCCATAGACGGCAGATGACTCACATCTCCATACACTTGACAGTTATGGTATTTCTTGATATAATTCACATAATCTGCTTCCATAGTCAACCAGAAATACCCTTGACGAGTTATTTTCTTAGCCAAAACCATTATGTTCATGTGTGGTCCAAATACACCCTCATGAATTGCTTCCATGATTTCCCGGGCTTCATCATTATCAACACATCTCAAATGCACACCAGTTGGCATTATTTTGTACAACATCCCATTATAACTGATGAATTGCTAGGACAACATCCTTAGAGACTTCCTCTCCTTCTTATCTGCGTCTTCAGGAAATTGTCCTTTTTTCATATACCGTTGTAAATTATGGAACCAAGGCTTCTTTATAGGATCAATCGACATTATTTTTATTTCTTTATAATAGGGAGTTCAGGATTTTACAAGGATGAAGGGTTTGACTTCTGCCTATTTTCCTCCCCATATTAAAGCTAAAGTGGCCAGAGCATTCGCCATTTGATTCTCCTCCCATGGCAGATGCATGAATCTGTATTAAGTGAAAGACAACATAATAGTAGCCGAGTAATCTCAGTACAATCTCATACTATCTTCTCTTACTTCTTACTCATTGGAGATCTATTTTATTACCAGCATAGAATCTTTGTACACTGTGACTTCTTCTACCCCTGCATTCCAGATTGCTTCTAATCTAAAGATGTGGGCCTCATATTTAGCTTGGTTGTTGGTTACTTCAAACTCCAACCTTTTTGCCATCGGAATCATCCCTCCTTCCAGTATGATCAGCACTACACCAATGCCTACTCTTTTGTTGTTGACTGCTCTGTCAAAGTACATCATCCATTTTTGGATCTCTATTGTCCCTAAATGATCATCTAGAAATTCTAATTTTCGTTCTTATCCATTATCTACTAGACTCTGAGCCAATAAGTCTACAACCACTCTTCTCTTCACCTCTTTCTTTGCCATATAGTCTATATCAAACTCAATAAGCAAGACCAGCCATTTGGCTAATTTTCCTGTAAGTGACAGAGTTTGTTGAAGATATTTAAAGGGATTCTATTTAAAGACTGCCTGAACTCTGTAAGATTGGAAATAGTATCGGAGCTTCTTAGTTGCCCAAATCACGGCCAAACATGTCTTTTCCACAAGACTGTAGTTAGACTCAATGGGTAAGAGTTTCTTACTCAAATAATACAACGCATGCTTGACCTTTCTTTTGTCTTCCTGGGCTAACATTGCACCTACTGCTTCTTTTTTAATTGCCAGATAAAGAATTAAAAGTTTACCTAGCCTCAGTGGTTGTAATACTGGAGGATTCATCAAGTAACCCTTAATAGTTTCAAAATTCGTTTGACATCTATCATCCCAAACTATGGGTTGATTCTTTCTTAAGAGTTTAAATATCGGCTCACAGATGGTAGTCAACTTGGCTACGAACCTACTAATGTATTACAATCACCTAATAAATCCTCTGACTTCTTTCTCATTCTTTGGTATAGGCATCTCTCTGATTGCTTTAACCTTATCCAGATCCACCTTTATTCCTTTTTGGTTGCCAATGTGTCCCTACAGCTTCCCAAAGGTTACTTTAAGAACACATTTCTTAGGGTTCAACATGAGGTTACACTTTTTAGCTCTTGCCAAGAACTTGTCTAGAGCCCCAAAGTGCCCTTCTCTGGTCGGAGACTTTACCATCATATCATCCATATATACCTCTATCTCTTTGTGGATCATGTCATGCAGCAAAGTGGTAGTCATCCTCTGATAAGTAGCTCCTGCGTTCTTCAACCTAAACGGCATGACCGAGTAACAACAAATTCCCCACTCAATGGTGAAAGAAATCTTAAGCTTGTTGATTACTACCATCACAATCTGGTTGTAACCCAAGAAGCCATCTATAAAAGAGTGCATTGCACTAGAGGCCGCACTATCGACTAGGGTGTCAATGTGTGGTAAGGGAAAATCATCTTTTGGGCAAGCTTTATTTAAGTCCCTATAATCTTTGCACATCCTAACTATCCCATCCTTCTTAGGAATTAAAACTATGTTAGCTAGCCATTGGGCGTTGTCTACTACCTCCAAGAATTTCACCTTCAGCTGCTTTTCAACCTCTTCCTTAATTAAAAGAGCCCATTCTGGCCTTAACCTTCTCTTCTTCTGCTTTATAGGTATGATGTGAGAATACGTAGGGATCCTATGTTCTGTAACTTCCTTGTCAATCCCAGGCATATTCTCATAGCCCTAAACAAACAGTTCATGTCTTCGTTTTAACATTTCTTTCATTTTTTCTCTCTCGTCAGGAATTAAATCAAAAGCAATCAGTATATTCTTAGGGTTATCACATGTGCCTAGATTAAATGATTCAGTTTGCACTAAATTAATGTCAAACATATGCATGAAATGATTATCATAAATAGACTAACCATAAGGAAAAACATCACACAAATAAGCAAAGTCAAACTTCATTGCATTAACTTTAGAGAAAAATAAGTCACCAGTTTCAAACAGGTTAGCAAAAGAAACATCAAGGTCATTATAAAAAAAATCCATGTTAGATTCAAGGACATAGGACTCGAAGTCAAACTCCTTTTCCGGATCAGCAGCGACCTTCAGCTTCGCCTTAGGAATGTCCTCCTTTGATTTTGGGGTCAACACCGGTTCTTCCACTATTGGCTCCTTAAAAACAACTTCCTTGATCCTATCCACATGTTCAATGAAAATTTCAAATCTAGGGACCAATCTTTCAGCTATCATCAAAGGTCCAGGAGCTCCCTTATATGGTATCTGGTGCCTTACTTCACAAATATTTCCTGTAATGCCTTCTTTTTAAGCTCCGTTTTCACTTTATTCTTGCCAGATTCAACTCTAGCTTTATTCCCTTCTTTAGAATCATTATCTCCATGATATCCCACTCCATATTTCAAAATTGGTACTTTCGTTCCATAAATTCTGGCACAACCCATTTTGATTCTTTCCCCGTCTCATGCTAAGCATGAAGTTCATCTTCCTCATCATATTTATGATCTTCCCATCTAAATCATCCTCATAAATAATGCAAACCTTGAAACTAGGACTGAGAGGAATTTCTTGAGGGGCCAACTTCAAGGCAGCGATAGCAACTCTAGTCTCTGCTGAGATGGTGACCACCTTCCCCTCATGTGAAATTTTAATTTTTTAATGAATAGTTGACGGTACGTCCCCCAAAGGATAAAATGATGGCCTTCCTAATAAAATGGCAAAGGTGATTAGAATGTCTATCACATGCAAATTGACCCAAACTTCTATAGGTCCAGTCTTGACCAAGGCTCTGAAAGTTCCCTCAACAAGCCTCTTCATGTCATCATAGGCCTTGATAACTACGTTAGATGGCTTCAAATTAGCCGTTGTCAATCCCAATTTAAGCATAATCTTCAAAGGACAGACATTGATAGCATATCCATTATCCACCATCACACAGCAGGTTAACTTCCCTTTCACTTCAACCTTAATGAACAAGGCTTTATGGTGGTCTCTACCTTCCAAAGGTAAATCATCGTCAGTAAACACAACAACTCCTTGAGAGTCTCCATCATTAAGTCCACCATCTACTTAGGAGTATAACTTGCGGGGACTTTATTATGGTCTAGGGCCATAACCAGCACTTCCTGGTGGGTTTTAGAATGCATAATCAATTCCCAAACACGGGTAATAGTTTTATCATCCTTCTTTACTTCTTCTTTTGAGTCCACTTTCTCTTTTTCTGGTTCAACAGGTTTTGCTTCTTCTTCTCTTTTTTTCAACCTTCCCAACCAATTGGATTTCTCTTTTTTCATCATTTTTCCACAGGTCGACCCGTCCTCCATCTTCGTCATCAAAGCTCCAAATATCCAAGACATTCACATTAAGCTCCATAGGTTTCTCACTCACATTCAGGTTCTTTGGTTCATGTTTTGGTAATGTAGAAACAACATCAACAAAGAAATTAAAGACCTGCTCCTCTATCAAGCCGATATTGATCATAAGGATGGGTGCATTTGGTGGTGGTACATTTCGGTAGTTAGGTAAAAGGTTATTTTGAGTGTTTGGCTTTCTAGTTTCAAGGTCAGTTATTTTACTTGAATTGATCAAATCTTGGATCTCATATTTCAGTCGGGTGCAATTATAGTTATCATGTCTGATGGTTTGGTGAAATTTATAGAAGAACTTTGGATTAGCATTTGGTATGGGTTGTCTAGGAGATAGGGGTTGTAATAGGTTGGTCTCAATCAGCTTCTCCAAGACCTTAGAGAGAGGTCTTCCTAGATTAAAGAACCTTTAAGGTTGCCTAACAACATTTATCTACACATTGCTACTAAAGCCAATTGCCTTTTTGCCCCCAGACCTTCCACTTAATAACTTCTTTTCCTACGCCAGATCATATTCTTTTTGTACACCAAACCTATATAGCTCTTTAAAGTTTTGAATTCCAAGATCTCTCAGCTTCTTAGAAAATGGAAGGAAGCATCCCTCCATTACTATCATTAGCTTATCAGTCTCAACGGGCCTGTGCCTCATCTGTGCCAATTTTCCTCTCCATCTAGTCAAGTAATCGGTAAAGGATTCGTTGAAACACTTCTTAGTATTATGTAAGTCTCTTAAGGATACTTCCATTTGAGTGTTAAGACCATACTGTTTCACAAATGCCATGCATAATTCCTTTCTATCAGCTTGAACATGAGATTCCAAAGCATAATACCATCTGATTGGTGCTCCTTCCAAAGGCAAAGGAAATTGTTTGATGATCTGTGCCTTGGTCAAGCCAATTGTTTTCATGTGGGTCACATACTGCTTCAAATGTAGATAGGGATCATTAGTACCGATATATTTCTTCATATTAGGAAACTTGAATTTTTTAGGAAGTGGATCATCATTCTCATCTAAATCAAGGTCAAAATAGTCCATGGGAGCATCAATTCCCTTCTCCTTCATCATCATTTGAATTTGAGCCATGGTCTTGGTCATGCTTTTAGCCCAATTATTCTTTTCCACATTCTTTGAAGTATCCACATTATGTCGAGTTATAGGTTCTGCCAACAAAGTTTCCTGGTCATCCTCTATTTGTTGTCTTGCAGAATTCTCAACATCAAGATCAAAAGGTGGTGGTTGAGCTACAGGCTATTTCTGTCTAGCTGGTCCCATTACCTCTGCCATTATTTCTTGCATAATTGTCCAGTTTTGCTCAGCTATTTATGCTGTCAACTGTTCCTTGAAGGCATCAAGATCAAAATTTGCCATTGCTATTTTTTTGGGAATCCTAACCAGACGACTAGTATCAAACCGTATCCAGATGGAAGACTGACGTGAATCTATAGCTACAACCACCATAGGTTAGAAATATGCATGACATGTATGTATGCAATGTATATTTAATTTAATATTTACAAAAAGAAAATAAACACATACTCTATTCACAAACAAGAAGAAAGCACAAAGCTCACAAACGGTGTCTCCACCCTTATTTTTCCCACACGTGCGTTCAATGGTAAGTTCCTTATCCTAGGATTTTTTGTCTGAGTTTTGATTATCAACAAGGGATAGCAAAACTGATGACTATAAAAGAACTCTCAAGACGGAACATATAAGTAGTAATTCCTTTGAATAAGACCCAAGTCCACTTTAATGGGCCAAAGAGGGCATTAAAGGCCCAATTCGGCATAGTCAATTTACAATGGGCTTGAGCTTTATTTCAAGGATTACTATATGGCATAAAGTACATGCATTTAGAAAAAATTCCTAAGGGAGATTACTAAGTCATTATATGAGCTGAGTCTCAGGTGATAAGCTTTGGCTCCCATAGCAATATACCTTCATTACGTCTCCCCACTCAAGGGTGCATTTGACGTGGATAAGTATGTACTATGAGTGATAACAATCAAATACTCCACCACCAGGTTTGAGTGAAACACAGGCAATAGAGCAACGACTATTATCGGGTCATTTGGGACTGAGTGCTCATTATGTAAGAGATGTGTTGTGAATACAGAAGGAAATGCAAAAGAAATAAAAGAATAATTAAAAATGATAAAATACAAAACACTAGAATCAGTTTCTTTATCCCTAATGGAGTCGCCACTGTGGGCGGCCAAGTTTAGCGGGCACCCAAGTGTTTGACGACCATGGCACTGTGTGGGCTCAAAACCCACTAGGAAATACAATATAGGCATGAAGCCCAAATTGGAGATGGAGTCGCCATTTGGATAAAACCTGGGACATACTATACAATAACTGGATTCCACAAAGGTTCCCAGAAGCTGTCCTCAGAAAAAGGGTTCGAAAACTGGGTATAGGCTTTCAAAATGCCCATCCAACCTTGCGGTTGGCCTCCGTGCGTGTTTTATTTTTTATTACCTTTAATTATTAATTCATTTCCTTATTAACATGCAAATTTTAGTTATTTCTAGTCAATTATCATATTTTACAGTTAAATCCAAGTTTGCACATTAGTCCAATTACATGCTTATAAACCCAACATTATTCACAAATAATTTACAAAAATACATTCAAAGAAATGGGGAAGGGGTTAGGGATTATAACGCTTCACATAATTAAAATAGTAATAGAATAGAAGGCAGAATAAATAAACTTAAGCTAATTAGGGGATTAACACTTGGATGATTAAGACATCATCCTAAAATTCCTGCAAAATTTAAGATGTTAATATTCCACAAACCTAAAAATCCTATAAAAGGAAATCCAACTCGTTAGTTTTACACAAAATAAATATAAATACTTATTTAAACATAAATACTCAATTAAACTTAATATCATGACAACTGCATGCAAAATTGAAATACAATATGAAATAAATATATAAGAGACCAAACTACGAAAAAACAGGCACCAGGGAACTAAATTAATTTGAGCATAGCTCTGATGGAGTGACGATGCCTCTTCAAAGAGGTGCCGCCTCAAAGTAAAGAGTTGACACTATGTCACCTTAACATGAAGGGGCGACGTCTCTTTGAAAAGACGTCGCCTCTTTAATAGACACATAGCAATTTAAAGATTCCTTAAATCCTAAGTAATTCCAAAGTAGATGCAAATAAACGAACATTTACAACTAATACTCAATAATTCACATTATCATGCCATGAACATAACATCAAATGAGCAATACACACAAAAATAAGCAAGAAAATGTAGAAATATGATTTTATATAAAGTCAAGAACTTAAAGCTTGAAAATGAGAATTCTTACTGATTTGATCAAGTTCAAAGTTCCTACCTAAGCCCTCAGAGACTAGTTTGTTGATTCAAATTCCTGTGAATGCAAGAGATCCTTCTTCCTTCTTAAGAAAATGAACTCTTCAAGCTAAAATTTTTTTCTTCTCTTCTTTCTTTCTTTTCTCTTTATTTTTTCTCTCAAAAACGTTCCCCCTTCTCCAAAACTTCTGAACTTTTTTTTTTCAAAACCAGCTCCAAACCTCCCTTTTTGCCTCTTTTTCCAATTCCCAAGCCAAGAGAAGACATCCACTTTTTATCCCTAATTATTTGCTCACATTTTCTAGCCTTAGTTTTGCCTCAAAAGTCTTATTTTCATGTCACATCTTCATATCATAGATATATGGGTCCACCCCCATGTGTAATGCAATCAAAAATTGCATTTAATGCTGCATAGGTTGGCTATAAAGAGGCGTCGCCTCACTGATGTTTGAGCCAAAGAGGCATTGCCTCTTCGGCCCAGACCTGGGCTAGCCCTTTGAGCCAATGGGCTTTTGGGCTTAAATTTGGTATTTTGGGTTTTAGCTTAGTGTTTTAGGCTTAGGTTTGATATTTTGGGCTTTCGAGTCCATCCTAAAGAAGGTTTCAGGTTTCCCTTGCATTCATAATTTGTTCTTCCTCATCATCGGGCTTTCGTTATAGGCCGATCAAACCAAGGGTGTCAACACTTGGTTTGATGAGCATACACATATTGTTCAACTGATTAAAAAACAAGTCCTTTATATCCCTTATCTTAACCTTGCTGACCCGAATCTTCCAAAGGTCTTAGAAACCAATGCTAGTAAACTTGGATTTGGTGGAATTTTAAAACAAGTTCAAAATTGGAGGGAAGTGATAGTCATGTATACCTCTGGACATTAGAATATTACTGAAAAAATTATTCCACTATAAAAAAAGAAAATTCTTTCCATCGTTTTGTGCATCACAAAATTTCAATATGATTAGTTAAATCAAAAGCTTTTACTTTGCATAAATTGTAAATCAGCAAAAGAAATTTTGCAAAAAGATTTTAAAACCTTGCATCAAAATAAAATTTTGCAAGATGGCAAACAATTTTAAATATCTTTGATTTTAGAATTGAATTTGTAAAAGGAGATGCATATTCTTTGCCAAACTTTCTAACCAGAGAATTCTTGCAAAATAAAACAACACCACGAAAAAAGCTAATAAAGACAAAGAAAAGGTCAGGCCCTTCGAGCCTAAAACCCAAATAAAACCCCTTTCATCTGAAAAACCCATAAAATCCTAGTTTGACATTGTCTAATTTGAAGGACAAAACATCCCTAAAACCCAAGATGATAAAACCAGAAAGATCTAGCAATGGGTGGAATCTATTTCCAAAACCCCTGAACTCTTAAAAGTCATCTAGAATTCAAAACAAGTTACTGAGACTCAAAAACCAACTACAGTGGTCATCCAAGAATCTGCAGGTAAAACCTTTGCACTGATTTCTAAAATCGAGATGACTTTTAAGAGTTCAGGGGTTTTGGAAATAAATTCCACCCATGAAGGTGGAATTTTCATCTTCAAAAACCCTTTCTCAACTTGATTTGAATACAATGGCTGCCCAACGTAGCTCACAAATTATTTTGTCTCAATCAAAAAATTTTAAAACCTCTTCTTTTATTTTAAAATCAAATATCCAAAATATTATCACAATTAAAGATGAAATTTTTAAATATTTAAGAATATTTTATTAATAACAAAATATTGAATTTTACACTTATTTCTATTATTTATCTTATTAAAATTATTCTAATAATTTTAATAATTTTTTAATTTTTTAATTAAAATATTCAAATATTTTAGTATGGTTTATTTTGCAAGTTTAATAAAAGATTAGCGTTCTTTATGTAATTAGTCAAATCTACTTAGCATCTGTAGGTGCATGTATCAACAAATGGACTCTACTAATAAACATGTCAACTATCCATTAAAGAATTTTTAATGCAGGATTAATTTTATTAACTTTTGAAATATTATGGTAAAATCGATAGCAAAATTACAGTTTCATTTACAAGTGGTATAAAAAGGTTAGCGGTTTTTGTGTCTTCCCCTTTAAAATTAAATGCATTGTTATTCTAGAAGTAAGGTGATCCAATACTTCAGTAGATGAGCCAATCCGACTTGCAAACCATTTGATATCAACTTAAAAAAAGAGAGAGAGAGATCAACTCAATAAGCTCCAGCTCAACTATGGGTAGTTGAGTCAAACCAACTCACAAACTACTTGGTATCAACTTTTTTTTAAAAAGAAAGTGAGATCAACTTGATAAGTTTAAGATCAATCAAGTAGGATATTGAGTGGAGTTCAAACTCAATATTTGATTCAACAGACTTGCGACTTTAATAAAATCTTTGTATATATTTACCATTTTATCTTTTTATTTTAATATGATTATAAAAATAATTTAACCAATAGAGTCTGAATATTTTAAAGTATATATATGTCAAAATTTTTAAATTTTATACAATTAATTAAATTGGATCAAGTCAAATTTGAGTATATAAATTATTTTCGAACTTTAGGGACAATATGTCAACTCACAATTACATCCCTATCCACAGCATGAAAAACAAATCTATCCAAAATTTTACCCGACTTTAATCTTTATTTCTGGTTTCCTAAAGAAAAAAAAAAAACAAAGCACATTGCTGATCTATCTTTCAAAAGGCCTTTTTTTTTTTTTTTTTTTTTTTTTTGCACACTAACTAAACTGTCCAAATCATTTCATTGCAAACCTGACCATTATTTATGGTCCTTAATGTACAACAAATGAACAATTAAAGCATCACAAACAATCAATCATCCATCCCACACCACAACCCTTTAGTGCTCTGTTAAAATCCAGAGAGAAGTAAGCTACACCAAGCAACCCACCAAGATTCTCTTTCCCATCCTTGTAGTGTCCCTGAAATGCACCCATCGCCTACAAATTAACTTCTGGAGATGGGAAAAGGCGCTTTACTAGCCACTGAATAGGCCTCAGTAGCTGCGCTCTTTTCTTACGCCAGAACCAAATTGCAGCATTGTATTGTTCATTACGTATTTTCCTAGTAGCTGCCCTCCAATCATACTTCTCCATTTCTTTGCGTGCTTCTTTACCCATGGTTTCTCTCAATTCACGGTCATATAACAATGGCTCTAATTTGCTCAGACAGTCTTCAAGATCACCAGGATTAAAGAGAAAACCAGTTTTTCCGTCCTGCTCAGGAGGAATTATATCTGGGATTCCTCCAGCACGAGCTCCCACAACAGGGATCCCAGAAGACATCGCCTCCAAAACAACAAGACCAAGTGTTTCGGATTCTGAAGGCATTACAAAAACATCACCGCTTGCATATGCCTGAGAGAGCTCTTCTCCTCCCAGCATCCCAGTAAATACAGCAGGCATGCCAGAAAACATCTTCTCTAGTTCCTCCCTGCCAATAAAGAGTGGGTATAATATTAAACTTTTTGACAAGAAAATGATAGTCGAATCAGAATAGAAAACTTCTAGTTTTTTTACTTTGTCAATCAAGGCTTCAAGTAAAGGGGAAAAAAAAGGAGGAATAATTACCTAAAAGGTCCATCTCCAATAAAGGCAATTCTTGCCCCTGGAAGCCTATCCATGACCCTGTTAATTCAAAATTATCATATGTGGTAAGTTAGACCATGTTATGAATAAACTTTTAGTTCAGTATCTAAAATTTACAAACATAAATAGAAGTATGTCATACATTACAAGGAAGAGATGCTATTATGACTTCAAATATGATAGTTACTACAATCACAGAGAAGAGATGAAAAGGAGATGAGGTACTTCCAGAGATTCCAGTGTGAGATGTCATCAACAAAGAGAATCATGCTAAAGAACAACTACAGTACTCTGAGAAGATGCATAGAAGATTAAAGTACAGCCATTAATTAGTGGAATTTCCAAAAGTAACTCCCAATAATTATTGGAAAAAGATCTTGTGCAGGCAGCATCTAAGTTTCACACTTTTGTGCACAATAGACAATTAAATTGAGGTTGAAATACATAGGTCAACCCCACCAGTCCCAGTCATTTTTTGAACTCTCACAACTCAGTGGAAGTACTTAGGGCTGCAATTAACAATTTTACAAAGAAACAACTAATGTTTTACCTTTTGAGGAAATCCAAACTCTTCTCAACTCCAAGTCGTCCAACATGGACTATTAATGGTTTATCAGGCTCACCATTGCTGTTGCAAACCAAAACACATCACTAAATTAAGAACTCCAATGATGAGTAGGAAGCTATTAGCTAAAAAAAGAATTAAAAAAGGTAAAAAAGTATGGTCTAACCTCAATCTCAATCGCATTTCATGAGAGAGGAAACGAGGGTGGAAGCTTTCAGAATCAACACCCTTATTCCAAAGGCGAATCTTATTAGCTAAAATATTAAGCAAAACTAGTCAGTTTAATATACAGACAAGTTATCATAGAGAGGCAGAATTAAAATTGGGGAAAATTGCAAATTGAAAATTTAAAAATGCCAAAGATAATTATTTTTAGAAAATAGCTGAAGAGTTCGTCGCAAAACTATACATACTGAATGTCTCTGAAAAGATAAATAAATAGAGGAAAGATGGCAAGCATTTGATGAAGTAGATGTTTGTGCTCACCTGCTGTCACTCTAGCCGCTTGGAGATCCCTCCCAATAGCGACGGATGGCACCAGTGTGAGATCAGCTGCTCGGTGAAGGAATTCTGATAACAAGGACAAAAGCATTATTTATGGTGTCAGGAAGCTTAAGCATTCAGCATTTTCACTGAACCGCAGCATTAGAATGAAAGGCTCACGTACTTATAATCCACCACATGGGTTTCACTAGCCAGCTAAAAGTATACCTTGGGATGTATCTGCAAAAGAGAATCAAGACTCAAGTTCAGCCAGGACGCTAATAGAAGTCTGAAGAAGCATAAGCTATGTGCAAGCAAAAATTGTCAAAAAGGTCACAGAAGAATCGAACTTACACAGGGACATGAGTGTGATATGACATTACTATTGGGACACACAATAGTTTCGCAATAATGAGAGCACCAAAAACCTACAATAAAGATTATAACTCAGCCATGTATGTGAACAAAAATTTTATGTTCATCATATCTTCAAATGTGGAAGTACCATTATGCCAGGCGATGATGCATGTATTATGTCAGGCTTAAAGCGTGCAACCTCTGAAATTATTCTTGGACTAAGTGCCAGAGAAAGAGGCACCTTCTGGTACCAAGGGCAGGGGAAGCTGTAAAGAGGAGAAAAATTTAGAGCCAAGGAAATCCCAAAACCAACAGCATTGACCAAATAGCAATAACATGCACATTTTTAAAATGAGCGCTTGAACTATGACACTCAGAATTAAAAGAATACTTAATAGTCATAACACCGTGTGAACATATGCAAGAACAGTATATTATAGGGATCCTTAAGATTTGCATCTATAGAAGTTTGGTAATTTAAATAAATTGCAAAGTGCAAACTGCCTTCAGTTAGTATGGTTACCTTCGTGATCCAATCAATTTTGCTCCATAAAACTCCTGAGGAACTCCTTCATGTGTTGTCACTACCATTACCTGCCCCATGTATCAACATTTGTTAGTTTTGTCACGCATATGCATTTTCACCAGGAAAGGAAAAATGTGGTTCCAAACAACTCAGCAATTTGCAGCCTTTATCACTCCCAGATGGATGATATAGTTAGAATTAAATTAGAAAAATAGAAAACAGAAAAATGAGCTAGGGATAAATCAAAAGGTTCATCAAGCCAAAGCTGATTTTATTAAATCCTTACAATTCAAGATTTTGAAACTCTGAATGGATGCTGGCAAAAAGAAATAAAATAAATAAGGATCCCAAGGGGATGCTATAGTGATTAGAACTTGGAATTCCAACTTGAAGATCCTAGGTTCAAATTCCATTGCAGTTGTGTGCCAAAATTTCACTGGATGGAGAGGGATGTCTATGGTTATGCAGCCAAAAGCCTCTTAATAAACTTGAAAATGAAAATGTTGGGGAAACAGAATTTGTAGTATCAAACTGATAACATGCAACCTGCCCCCACCCAATGCTCAAGCTTGAAAAGCTACATCAGGTTCAGTTGAGATTAAGATGTGTTTGGATTGCAAACAAAATGATATACAATAAAATAAAACAAGTCATAAACATCACTATCTAAAGCATTATAAAATTACCTCATCCCCCATTTCACGTAAATATCTGATAAAGTTCTGGAACCTATTTTTATACCCTGATACATATCTGCAATGCAAAAGAAAACAGATGACAGTTTATAAGTCCCCAGCTCTTATCTTGAACTAACAATATAAGTGAGTAGAATACCAAATACAAACAGAATCCACCTTCATGTGCATGAACTAGATTTCTCAACATTAACAGATGAAACACAGGGATAATATACATGTAACAGTATAAAACATCATCCTTCTCAATCAGGGTGTAAATATAGACATCTTTTCTTTCTTGAACTTTTGGAACAAAAAGAAAAGATTAGATATCACAAATTAAACAGAAGGTGTATTAACTGAAAACATACATTCACATATTTCCTGCTCAAACAGTGGTTACAAAACAAACTTGAGCACACAGCACCTGCAGACATCATGATCAGTGTAATTTCCAGGGGGATGAGTTTCTCCTAAAGACATCCCTTGCAATTATAGGTTTAGTAGTTTTGGATTTCTTGAAAGGCAGGGAAAGAACACAAACATACAGAAGGAAATCATCTGCAATGATGTGGGCAGACAGCTTCAAAGATGAGAACATTTAGTAGCTAATAAGTTTAGGGTCCATCACTTTGATGATACAGATTGATGCTTATGCAACATCAGTCAACACTAATCAGATTCATGCTACAAACAGACCAGGTACCTCAAAGAAATAAAAAGTAGTATAAATGTTAAATGTCCTCAACAGACAAGGCACCAAAAATAAGAATAGAGCAGACTCTAATCATTTGCGTAGCATAAGTCATTACACAGTAAAGAAGGGTAACAAACAACAGAATAACAGTCAATTCAAAAATACCAGCCTACATTACAGCATAGAAGGTCATGCACTGAAAAGGAATTTCATATCAACCATAGCTTAATCATGCTTCTTCCACTTAGTTACAGAACAACATGTAAAGTGATCATAATTTTATTGAAGCGAACTGATTACAACTTCAGCACAATTAGTTTGTCTGACCAGAATGTCTGGACTCCACAATAATATCAGACTAAAGACGTCATAGAAAATGTACACAAAAAATAGTATAGATCCTAGCCAATAACTCAACATTGCAGAGGATCCTCATTGAAGAGTAGCAAAGTGACAAAGCTACAGCTAACCAAACTCGAAGAAAAATTCCCAATAAAACCATAAACCCCAAAAGCAAAACCACATAAAGTTAAAAAAAGTAAAAAAAAAAAATACGCTAATTCTAACATTTCAAGCAACATTCAAGCAAGAATGTCAAGCTATAATTCTTACATTTCAAGAAACAATCAAGAAAAAAAAAATGTCAAGATATAATTCTAACATTTCAAGAAACAATCAAGAAAAAATGTCAAAATATAAACTAACATTTCAAGAACCAATCAAGAAAAAATTGGCAAGATCCATAACTTACATTGCTACCAGATAGAAACAAACACCAAAAAAGTTCCCAATAGTAAGAGAATTACGATAGAATTACAGCCATGAGTTACAATAATTTTAAAGACCAAAAACAAACAAGAGCATTAAAATTTAATCCAAGAAAAAGGCAGAAAAAAGGACTAACGCGAATGGGGAGGGCTCAACAAAAAGAGCAATGCGGCGAGGCCTGGAATTAGATTCAGAATCAAGCAAAGGAGGTGGATTCTCCTCTCCTGCTACTTCTACTTCTACTTCTTCCTCTTCTTCTTCTCTGAACTCCCTAATCGTCATATTACTTTCTTTAGCTTTAACAAGTGGGAATCTTTTCAACCTCCCAAAATCTCTTTTGCAAGAAACTGAAAAGGGTGTTGTTATTTTTAAAGAAACAACAAAGCTAGTATTAGTTCTGAAAGAAACAGAATTACGGCACAAAGAACAAGAAGAAGAGGGCGAAGAAGAAGAAGAAGAAGGAGAAGAAGAAGTGGTGGAGAAAAAAGGAGAGAGCGCGGGATTTATAGAAAGAGAATAAGAGGAAGAGGATGGTGTCATGATTGAAATAGGATCAAGTATAATATAGTGTGGGGGTTGAGTGAGTGAGTAGATGAGTTTGATCAATGGGGAATATCATAGAGTGTAAAAATAAATAAAAGAGAGGGGAGGGGAGAGGGAGGGAATTGGAATTGAAGTTGAGGAATCTTCAAAGGTACAAAAATTAGCAACGCATATTCTCCTCAATTTCGGTCTCACACTCTTTCTGTTGGTATCAAAGAAGAAGGCTGTCAGCATATGCCATTGGAGGCTTTGAGTTTTAGCTATGGCTGTGGAGGAACGGCAGCACCCGCATGTGGTCCCCGGCCACCCCCTCAATCCCTTCCCAAATACTTTGCTATCCGGTAATTGTTCACACCAAAATTCTTATGTAATTTGGCGCGTCATTGGTAAAAATTACACTGTAAAAGCTCGTATTCAATTTTTGGAAAAAAAAATTAAAAATACAACATTTCTCGTGAATATTTTATTTATAATCTTATTCCAATTCAACCGAAACCGAACTTAAATATGATGATCGAAATTAAAATATATATATATATATATATATATAATTTTTTCAAATAATTGCTCCAATTGTTATATAACTATATTTATTATTTTATTTAATTAATAATAGTATCTTTATTAAAAAATAGGAAAGAGTGGCATAATTATCATCCTTTTCCTTACACCATAATTTGTAAAATCTGAATTAATTCATAAAATTAATTGTTATTTAATTTTTAAAAAGAAATAAGTATTTTTTATTTTACAGTTTATTAATGGTTAGATGTTCTAATCTTTTTATTAATAAAAAATATTAAAATATATTTTATTTTTAGCAATTGATGAAATTCATATTTTTAAAAATTATTCTTATTATATAATTTATAGAGAAAAAAATAATCTCCAATATCGATTGAAGCGAAGCTATTAAAAAAAACTTGGTGTAAATATTAAAAAAGGACCTTGCCCCAACTCCTTTTTTTTTTCATATAGTTAATATTCCTTTTAAAAAAAAATCAATAAGCCCATGCGTAATGCTTCACATTTGTTTTTCTCTTTTTGTCTTGCTAATAAATTTTTGATATTTAGTTTAGCGTATTAAATTAAAATTGCAATTGTATTTCTATTTTAAATAAGGTACTATTGTCATGGTTTTGGTAATATGAAAGCAATCTCTCACTTATCTTTTAGTGGTTTTTAATTAATTTTGATATCTATTTAATTTTTTTGGACCAATTCTAAAGAGGTATTTCCTCGTTGATTTGATAGTTTTAAATAAATTTTAGCTTTTTGATTGTTGACATATCTTTAAAAAACTTCTCAACTATTTTCATATAGTGTTTGATTCCATTCTAACAAATTTATTTTATTTCTAAATAAATTTAAATAAAATTTAATTATAAATAAATTTTTATTAATAAATGTGTTTAGTTTAAAAGAAAATTTTATAAAATTTATTGTATATTAATTATTTTATTTTGTTAAAGTATGTTTCGTATAAATAAATTTCATAAAATTTTATAAAATTTATATATAGATTCAAGTTTAGTATATTTAGTTTAAATAAAAAATTTGTGTAACTTATTTACAATTTAAACTTTTTAAATTTGTGAAATTATCTGAAACTAAACCAAATTCTAACAAAACAGTTAAAATATCAAAATGAATTTCATTATTGCGAAGGTCTATATATATGTATGTATAAAACAATTGTGTAATGAGAAATAAACAAGCTCCTTATCGAGCTCATAAACGAATTAGCTCAAGCTTTAATCAATCGAGCCTTAAACGAGCGAGCTCGAGCTTTACTTTTCAAAAATAAACAAGCTCGAGCCTGCCATTAAATATGCAAGCCGAGCCTAAACTTTTTAGAATTTGGCTCTGCTCGGCTCGGTTACACCCTTATATGTAGTCATGTTGTAAACTAGATTTCCTAAAACCCACTGCTGATTCCAGCCACAAAAATATTTTCACAAAAAATGTTGCACCGCAAGCTTGTCGAATGTCCAAGTTTATTGCACCGTTGGTACATAATTTTGTCCCATGTTTCAAAATGGTACAAGATTTTCAATTTTTTCTTTTCAGTTACTAAAGTTATATTTTTTTCTTTTCAATACCACAATTTCTATTTTTGTTACAGATTAAAGTACCTCAAACATATCCGATCAAATTTGGCATACGTGACAGCCGGAATAAACATGTTTTTAGTATATTCACCATGTAAACATCCCATTAAACAGTCTAATAATCTTATTGGCCCCATAGAATATATTTTCTTTGTGGGCCCTATAAAATAAAATTTTAGCAAATTTTATTTTATGGAGTCCACAAAATAATTAGAATGTTTAATTGGATGCTTATATGATGAATATACAAAAAATATACTTATTTGGGCTGCCACGTATGCTAAATTTGATCGAAAATCATTAAGGGACTATGATCTGAAAAAAATAAAAATTAAGGGACCGAAAAGAAAAAAATTAAAAATCTAGTACCATTTTAAAATATGGGTCAAAGTTATGGTACCGTTTGTGCAATAAACCTTCAAATCTCCACTAAATTCACATCAAAATTCTAATATTCATAATGTTAAATCTATATTTTTTATAACTCTAAAATACTTTTTTTCCCTATGCTACTCTTATCATGCAATATTAATTTTAAAATATGTGTTTGGTCAAATAGTTTATTATTTTGAATTTTAAATTTATATCAAATATAAAAGTAAAATATTAAATTCATTTAAAATAAATTTTATAAAGTGCTTTTTTAACCCAAACATACTATATTAATAAAAATTAACTAAAATTATATGAAAGTGAAATAAATTTCTTAATGAAAGTGAAATAAATTTCTTAATGAAATTGAATCACTATAATATTAAGTTTGTGAAACATTTTACAGGATAATGTTTTTTTAATGTTGTTGATCATATCACAACTTTAGAGAAGAGTAGATGAATGGTTACACAAAATAGTTATAGAAAGAGTAATATATTCAAATAAAATGGCATTAGAACTTCAACATATTTATTAAACATATAAATTTAAAGTAAAAAACTAGAGTTATTATCTATGTAATTAATAAAGGTATTACAGGCATTTGCTTAATCAATTACCATCTTATAAAGGAAAGTGGACAAAATTTTGGGACAAACCAAAACGGAAATTTTGCCAAATATTATGGGATGGAGGGAGTATTCAAAATAATATGTTAGTTGGTCAAAAATACCTTTGTAAGCTAATATTGCATCATAAGAGTATTTTAGAAATTAAAAATGATAAAAAATGGTATTTTAATCGTATGAAAAATATAGTCTTAAAATTAGAGAATTTATTTAGAAATTCTAACTATTTTTTTTGAATTTGGTTTAGTAATGAGAAATTTCACAAATTTAAATAGTTGGAATTGCAAATGAATTTTATAAAATTTTCATTTAAACCAAATATTCTAAACTTGAATTTATAAATGAACTAGGCAATTACCTAATTAACTAAAAGCTCATAACAAAGCTTGAATTTCAAAATCTTCAAGCCTAACAATACCTCACACAGTCTTAAAGACCATTAGTAGTAAGAGCATCTCCAATATTACTTTTTATTTTAAAGAGCATCTTTTGCACAATAAAGAGTATCTCAAAGAATTTTAAAATATAAAGAGTGAAAAAAATTTGTACAACTCTAATAGACGTTCTATATTTTTAATCTTCATTTTGCTTTATCCAATAAACATTAATGTTAGTTTTTTTTCTCATTTGTTTTTACAAGATTTCTCTCTATTTATTTAATTCTTTCCCACCATTTGATTTTTTTAAAAAAAAAATTGGACTAGATGATTTCAAGGGTGCCCCAAGAGATCCTAACTAGATTGGCATCTCAATAGCACCATCATTATAAATCAAACTAGCCTTAATCATAAATAATAAAAAAAAAGAATACAAAGAAACCAATCAAGACAAACAATTAAGCAGAGAATCTAAAATTCTCTTTGCCTAACATATCTCTAATTATTAACTCATTACAACCAAAAGGATGTGTAGACCACCAAGTAATATTCCTTAACGTGATTCCCATGGTGGAGAGCTTGTCTGCTACACAATTTCCTTCATGGTAGATATGACTAATGTGAACTTGCATAGAAGAAAGAAGATTGAAACAATGTTGCCATTGATTTTGAAGAGACCAAGGCACTCTAGGTTCTCTAACTTTAAGAAGATTCACCACATATAAATTATCACACTCAATCCAAAAGACACGAAGGCTGCAATTCATAAGCTTTCTAAATGGCAATGATCATAGCACCAAGCTCAGCTTCATAGGCAAATTTGACACTCAAAGGAGTAGTAAAACATGCAACAGAAAGACTAAGATGATTGCGAAATATCCCACCTGCACCTGCTAACCTCGGAGCACCTCTAGCAGCTTCGTCAGTATTTAACTTTAACCAACCAAAGGAAGGAAGAATCCACTGAACTCCAAAGATGAAAGGAGGACGCTGCACAATCCCTGACACTTGAAGATGCCAAAGAATAATAAGGTCTGATTGCTAGTTGCTTATATAACCTTGCTTGAAGAATGCAGCTGAAGAAATAGTTTTGCAAATTCTGGAAATCAAAACATAAATTGGAGTGAAATCAATGTGAAAAATTGCCTGATTTCTAGAGAACTAAATACAGTGAATCGCTTTAATAATGCCAACACGCCAAATAGCTTTCAACTGAGAAGAAAGTTTAATGTTCCAAGCTTGATCAAATAAACCCAAAAAACCATTAGAAACTTTTTAGAGAAACATCAAAAAGACTCGCTAAAGACATCCATATAGTAACAACATAGGTGCATTGAGAGAAAGTATGGTCAATATAATCAGCACCCTTGCCACACAAACTACAACATGAGGCTAAATGAAAACCTTAGCAAATTATCTATAGGTAATCTGCCATGTTAAAGATGTCAGACTAAAAATGAGCACGAGGGGGGAAGATAGTGGCGCCATAGATCCTTTCCCCAAGCCACCTGAGTAGAAGAAGGCCTAGAATTCAAGAAAAAAGACTTGCAAGAGAAAATGCCATTTGCCGAATGATAAAACACAAGAGAGTCGAATGAGGAGAAAATTAACATCTCAATCTCATGACAAATTTCAAGAAATGCTGACCTGAAAGCAACTGGAAGACACCAAGTGCCATCCCGATATATATCTGAAACTGAAACTGAAAGAGAGTTTTGAACACCGCAAGGAATGGAAATCCAATCAGCAATAATATATCCTAGCCAATTATCATTCCAGAAACTTTTCTTAGAAAATTTATGGATCACCCATTGAGACTTCTGGACAAGATCACCATAATAACCTTTAATCAAAGACCAAATTGAGGAAGAAATATGAGAAGATTGAGGCATCTCAGAAATATGAGAAGATTGAGGCATCTTACATTTATGAAGAAAACAATATCTTAAAAAATGAAAAGGATAAGAATCCTCACTAATAATCTTCCAAGCAAGCTTAGCCATCATAGCATTATTTAAAATATACAGACGCTTTAAGTTCAAACCTCATTCTTCCAAAGGAGCACAACAACAAACATCCCAACTCACCGAAATCAATTTTTGAGTATGAATCTTCCCATTCCAAAGGAAATTTTTAATGCATCACTCCAAATGCTTAAGCAACATTTTTGGCCATTTGTAAACCATAAACGTGTGAATAAAAGAGCCATAAATGACAAAATTAATAAGAGATAAGTGCCCGGTCATTGAAAAGGAAGAACCTTTCCAACTATTAAACTTATTAATAATCTCAGTAACAGATTGAAGCCACTTTTTCTTAGGAATACCTTTAAAGATGGGAACATCCAAGTAAATAAAAGGTAAGCAGCCAACTTTCATACCTGACATATTACGGAAAATATGAGCACATGAGAGGTGACTTGATTGCCGAAATAAATAGAAGATTTATCCCAATTAACTAACTGTCCTGAAAGCATCTCATAAGAATTAAATAATTCTTTAATGCACAAAAGATTAGTCATAGAAGCTTTGCAAAAGAGAAAAATATCATCTGCATACAATAGATAAGTAGGACATTAAACCCTACTATTAGAATGCATAGGAGTGATGTCACCAAAATCAACCAAATCCAATAAAAAGCGATAAAGAAATTCCTCAGCTAGGCAAAATAGCAAAGGGGACAAAGGATCCCCTTGACAAACACCCCTCGAACAAGAAAAATAACCTTTAAAGGAACCATTAAGCATAACAAAAGATGGGCTGAGCAAAAAATAGAAGAAACTAAAAGAAACAATAACCTCCAAAATAAAATCCCATTCCAACGTGTCAAAAGCCTTCTTAATGTCTATTTTCTTGGCCAAATTGCCTCCCCTTAAAGGATAATCAAGCAAATTAAATTTTTCAGATGCTACAGCAATGCAGTCTTCAATATGTCTACCCTGAATAAAGCCAAACTTGGAGGGAGCCACAATATAAGAAGTGATAGAAGCTAGCCTATCCGCCAAAACTTTTGAAATAATTTTATAAATAAAACTACTCAAAACAATAGGTTTAGATTAATCTATAGAATTAGTTGTTGGAGATTTACGAATTAAAACCATCATACTATAATTAAAACCTAAAATAATATTACTAGAAGAGAAGAAACTCTGCACCGCATCACAAGCCTCTTTCACAACTATGCTCCAATAAGAAGAGAAAAAAGAGCCCGAGAAGCCATTCGGGTCAGGAGCACTCTGAGAGTCCATATCAAAAATAGTATGTCAAATATCTTCAGTAGAATGCATCAAACAAAGCATTAAATTTTGAGATTCCAAAACCAAACTAGGAATAACATCTCTAATGCCAACAAGATCACATCTAGAATGATGAGAGGAGAAAAGAGATGAATAAAAGTTAAGAATATGAGCTTCAATTAATTGAGGATTATCAACTAAAGCACCACCATCAATAGATAACTGATAAATACCTAATAGAGGAGAGCGTCTAGCCAACAAATTATAATAGAACTTAAAGTTCCTATCACCATCCTTTAACCATCGAATATGACTCTTTTCCTTTAAAAAGGGTTTCCTGGCTAGCTAAAAGAGAAGAAAGGTGATCATAACATTTTAATTCCTTAGAGTGAAGAGAATCTGAAAACCCATGAAGCTCAATGGCAGCCTGAACTTCCAATAAATCCTGCTTAGCTACTGAAATAGAAGATTTCAAATCACCAAAAACATTAGAATTCCAGAGCCTTAAACAAGAGCGAAGCATTTTCAATTTATGAGATAAAACGAATATCGGATGCCCGTCACTTGAAAAGAAGACTAAAAATAATCCATAATAGAAAGAAAATTATCATGACCAATCCACATTAAGAGAAATGTAAATGGTCTAGGACTTATGGAAATAGCTTGAAGACAGTTTAGTAAAAGCGGATTATAATCCGATTGATGTCTTGCCAAAGCATGACAAGAAATGCTCTTCCAAGTCTGAAAAATAGATTGATTACACAAAACTCTATCTAAGCAAATGTCAACCATATTCTCACCTCTTCTATTGTTGGTCCAGGTGTAAAGAGCCCCTTTTGTATCAATACATGTAAGACCGCACCGAGAAATTGATGAAACAAAATCCAAGCATGAACTTCTATTTAGAGGCCGCCCAATTTTTCATGCGCATCAAAACAACTGTTAAAATCCCCAAGAATGAACCAGTCCCCATTAATTAAAGAACTGAGATCAAAACATGTCATATGCGACGACAACTAGAGGAGAGAACATTGGTGTAAACTGCAGTTAAAGAAATTAACAAAGAATTCCTGACAAAGGAAATTGTAATATGTTGATCTGAGCTGGCTAAAACTGAAACATTACCAATGCCAATGGAGTTAGAGACTAATATTTCAGTGCCAATGGAGTTAGAGACTAACACCCAAATAGAAGGAGTGGGTAAGTCATTCTCCATAACAAAAGACATCTCTATCGATCGCTAAAAAGAAGTAGACACACTATTAAAAGAAACTTTCGGCTCAGCAAGAAACAAAAAATCTAGATGATGAGTGTGGCAAAAATTTAAAAGCATTCTTTGGGTGCCCAAGCTCCTAAAGCCTCTGCAATTCCAAAAAAACACCTTCATTGATAAAGTGTTTTGGATACCGCCCTAGTAATGGGTCTGTTTCCAACTAACACAACTTGATGCTCCTGTCGCTTTTTTAAAACCTTTTTTTGAGAAATAGTTTGCCAATCCTTTTATTCCACTTCATCGGGCCAAGATTGTTTGCTAATGTGCTCCAGTTCAGCCATAGCCTGAGGAAGGGGAAGCTGAGATCCCAACGAAGAGTCTATAAGTAATTTATGCTCATTATCCTTCGGGATATCATTCTGAATTTTTGGAATTTCTAGCTGATTAGTAGCAATAGAGGGAAAATCTGTTTTATTATCTGAAACAACCAGCTGAAGATTATTTTGATTTGCCATCGCAGCGTCATCCTGTCAAGTAGGCTCCGTAACTGTTTGGATATGTTCTGAATCAGCTTGAGAAGGGACATTATCTGATTAATTATTCTCTAAACTCACTTTAGGCCGCCACACCCTACGAGAACAAGAATGTGGTTTGTGTGACTTAGAACGTCCACGCGATTGGGGAGGGATGTCAATCTTTAAACGAGCATCAGACTGGTTATTCGATTTATTAAGATGACAAACTGCAAAATACTGGAGGATTTTCATAAGTAACATCAACATCAAAAATTGAACCTTGACAGTCCAGAAACATCTAATATTGCAAAGGTGAAGATAAATCAATTTTAATGAGATTGCGAGCATAATGGTTGAAATCTCTCTCAAGAGTAGCTTTATCAATGCGAACAGGAGTTCCAATATTGCTGACAATGTCACAAAGAATTCTGGAATCCCATAACTCCTAGGGAAGTCAATAAATTCGGGTCCAAATTTGAGAGGTGGTAATCTTCTCCTTGAAAAGGTTGAAACCAGGAGACCATTGCTGAAGGCGTAAAGAACCAGGTTTTAAGAATAATGAACCATGACTCCACATTGATTCTTTATCCTATGCAGAGAAAAGAAGTATGTGATAAAAACCCCTTCCAAGAGAAATCAATCGCCATTTGTTTGTAATAGCCCAAATCGAAGATAATTTTTCTTTCAAAGATGGCAACGACCAAGGAGAATCACCCTTGGAAAGAATGATCTTGCCAATTAATTAATATTGACGTAAAGTCAATCGCTTCTGGTAAACATCAGAATTGATTTTGACTGTCTGTAGGGTTCCGGATTTAGAAGGTAAAGAGGGTTTTGCTGGAAAATTGATGATAGGCAGTTCAAGTTCATGAGAAACAACATCTGAGTATGACTTCAGCTTCGGAAAGGACTGCAAAAGTGAGTCTAAAGGACTATCAGAGGTAGAAGGGAAACGTTTAGTTGAGAAAAGGTCCGAATGACTGAAATATTGATCATCTGAAGGTAAATTTGGCAGGAGTATAGCTCCGAAGGAACGTTCAGGCAGCATGAGGCCATGAGAGAATTAGGTTATATATCACTTCAAATACTAAAAATCAAACTAATCTCTTTCCCACCATTTGATGAAAGAGAATTTTTTTTTTCAATAAATAGATAAATATCAACTAATATTTTGCATAAGAAATTGAAATATTTTAGAGTAGAGAGTGAAGTTTGACTCTCTACATGTAGAGAGCCAAACCAACTCTCTACTCTAAAATAAAAATATAAAGAGTGTATTGTAAACCATTTTTTTAATTTAATTTTTCAAAATAAAAAATTTTACTCAAATAAAAAATCTATTGGAGATGCTCTAAGCAAGCTAAAAACAAACTTTGGCTCAAGTCTAGGGCTGTAATCGAGCCGGGCCGAGCTGAGTTTTGGACTACTCGAGCTCGGCTCGGCATAATATATAAGTGTTCGAGCTCGGGCTCGAACTCGGTATAATTGGAAATTTTGAGTTCGAGCTCGGCTCAAGCTCGGGCTTGTCCGCGAACAAAGCTCGTGCTCGTTTGTGGGCTCGTTTATTAGCTCGTGTGGGCTTGTTTATTAGCTCGTGTGAGCTCGTTTGTGGGCTCGTTTATTAGCTTGTTTGTGGGCTCGTTTGTGTGCTCGTTTGTAGGCTTGTTTGTGGGCTCGTTTGTGAAATCGTTTGTGAGCTCGTGTGTGAGCTCGTTTGTGAGCTCGTTTGTGAAATCATTTGTGAGCTCGTGTGTGAGCTCGTTTGTGGCTCGTGTGTGAGCTCGTTTGTGAGCTCGTGTGTAAGCTCATTTGTGATCTCGTGTGTACCTAAAAAAAATGGATATAACAATAATATACAAAGAGTATTAACTTTAAAGCATAAAAATAACATTATAAGCATAATATACTAAATAAGTACCAATGCATAAAAATATTACAGTCATCCTTCAATGCATAA
>CATIWM010263228.1:0-10030 GCA_949671775.1 Mallotus repandus
GATGAGGACCCCAAATGTCACAATGAATTAAATCAAAACATGTGCTAGTAGAAATGGAACTGATTGGAAAAGGTGTGCGAGTATGCTTAGCTCGCGGACAGATATCACAAATGTTATTATCATCATGAATAATTTCTGGAATGGATTTAGATAATGCTTGGAGAGGTGCAAGAGATGGGTGCCCCAAACGCTGATGCCACAGAGAGGAGTAATGTCTAACGGAATTGGCAAAGTGAAGATTTTGTTTTGGAGCAAGGTAATACAACCCATTATGGTGCTTGCCCAGGCCAATCATCCTCTTCGTAAGCACATCCTGCACAATGCAAAAATCAGGTGAGAAGGTAACAAGACAGTTCAAAGCATGAGTGAGCTTACTGACAGAAAGTAAATTCACTTTGAAGTTGGGTATATGTAAAACTCCATCAATGGTTAAATTGGGAGTTACTTGCAGGGATCCAATAGAGTGGATAGGTGTTTTGTTTCCATTAGGTAAGAGTACAAAATCATTTGCAGGCAATGGGTTTGAAGAGATAAGTGGAAAATGCGAGATGTGGTGTGTGGCACCACTGTCAATTATCCAATATAATTCTGTTGAAGTATCAGAGTGAACAACAGGGCAAGTGGTGTTAGTAATACCTGCAGCATTCACAAAGGGTTGGATGTTACCATTATCTTTCTGTAGTAGGGCCATGATTTGTTGATATTCTTCATTTGTGAAGGTTGCTGTTTTAGAGTTGGTTCCCATATGAGTCTGAACATTGTGAGCTGCATAGTTCCTAGGCTTTATATTTTTTCCATGAAATTTATGACCAACTGGGAAGCCTTTGATGTAAAAATAATTCTCAATCCCATGACCTTGTCGATCACAGTGACTACACTTCAGATTCTTCTTTGGAAAGTTTTTCCCATGAGATGAGCCATAAGGCTTTGTTGCATCATGATAGATTTGCATTGCATGATGATTTGAATGTGTGTCTTGACGTGCTGCTACCTCAGTCTGGCGTTCATGTTGAAGGTCCAACGCATGGGCCTTACGAGTATCAAGAAGTGGGTACATCATTAAGATCGATCCTCTAACTGCTGCATATGACTCATTTAATCCCATAAGAAATTGCATAACCCGATTATCTTCTTCTTTGTTAATTATCTGTTTCAGACCTCCATATGTACAAGAAGGAGGGGTCTGGTATGATGATAATTCATCCCATAGTGCCTTAAGTTTTGTGTAATAAACAGAACCCGATTGTTGTTCCTGTCTGAGTTCTACAATTTCTTGTTGAATTTGGTAAATGCGAGAGACATTACCTTGGGAAAATCATTCACAGAGATCATCCCACACAGCTGTAACTGAATCAGTGTAAATAATGCTTCCTGCAATATCTAGGTGAACCGAGTTTAGTATCCAAGACAGTACCATGTCATTGCAACGCTGCCATACATCAAATTTTGGATCTGTAGTTTTAGGCGCTTTAATGGCCCCTGTTACGAAGCCAAGTTTGTTCTTGGCACTTAAATTGATACACATAGCTCTGCTCCATTGTCTATAATTGTGTCCTTCCAAAAGTTTGGAAACCAAGACAAGACCTGGATGATCTGAATGATGAAGAGTTAAAGGATCTGAAGGCTCAACCATATTTGTGGATGAAGATTCAGTCATCATAAAAAAATGTGTATGTATGAAGAGTCACCAAGAACGATGCTCTGATACCATATAAAATAAGAAGAAAATGAATGGAAGAATTGATTTTCTGTATATATGTATAATGAGAGTACTAGATTGTATATATACAGGAGACATGAAGATATTATAGGAACAAAAGAGCTATTAGCTCCTACAATCTCTCTAACGTTGATATGCAAAATTACAGCAAGATTAGTCAAATATACAAGCAATTTCTTTCCTTTAATAGCAGCAAAAGTGACAAGCACACCCTTTGAAGCAAGACGTTTGCCAAGCCTAAGTAAAGGATTGACATGGCCTTTTGCAGGGAAAGAAACAAGAAGGACATGGAAAAGAGCACCTGATGCTACTATTTTTTTCTGCTTTTTCTGCTCTATCATATTTTTTTTAATTGCTAGAATAAAGAGATCAACATGGGGTCATAGAATAATGCTGCAAATAAAATCACAAACTTAATGAGTTTATGAGCGATCATTCACTCCTGGTTCTAAGCATTGTTCTAAGCTGGCCACGACATTTACTCTGGTTATTGGAACTTTGCCAAATGTGTCCTTTCTTTGTTTCTTTCAAATCTGGTTACAGATGCAAGTTTCAGTGCAGTATCGGGTTCAACAACAATGGCTGTTCTGGTTCGCGACTATGCAGGCAGACTTATCGATGGTTTTTTGCTTCACTAGATTTTCTCTTTCAGCATTAGCTGCAGAAGCCATGGCGCTGCTTGCAGGTGTTCTTGTAGCTTTCATCGTCATGTCTTTGAATCGGACTCGCAAACGTTGATAGCTGCTATTACTCGTCCTAGTCTAGGCATTCGCTGGACCATTCACGCTTTTGTGCAAGATATTTTCGTTCTTCTCACAGATGAGCTCTACTCAGACACCTTTGGTTTATGAGTCAATAAATATGCAATGTTAAAAAAAAAATCTAATTGAAAGGCTTGAAAGATTTTTATGTGGCTGCAGAGAGTTGAGAACATGTGCTGCATCAATTAAGCTTCTAGAATGAAAAGATATAGAACTCCATTCCAACTGTAAGTCACAAAGGCCAGACTTCTCCTTCAAATTGGCCAAATTCCAATTCTATAAAAAAAAATTGTCCTGTGTAGTATATATATATATACTTTTAAGAAAAAAAATCGAGAAGAGCACCACCGCTCTTTTCCTCCATTTATACATATGACATTCAAACACACCCACCAGTCTTTTTCTACCACCAAAGAACGAGGACCCTTCTTCTTCTTTTCTCTAAAACACCCTTTAAAATCCTTTTCTTTCATGGAAAATGACCCTTCTTCCCTCGCAAATCCACCTCAAGAAAATCAAGAAACCACCACCGCCGCCGCTGTAAGTTTGGATATAGAGGTGCTAGACAACGAAGCTGGGGTAAATGGGTTGCTGAGATCCGTGAACCAAGAAAAAGAACCTGTAAATGGCCTGGTACTTTTGCTACAGCTGAAGATGCAGCTCGACCTTGTGATCTTGCAACTATCTGGACGAGTGTGATCTTCCTTTTTGTCCATCAACTTCCGTTGCAGAACTGCAGTAGAAAGTTCATTGAGAACATCTTCAACAAACCAAAGAAACTAGAAAGACCCATATCAAGGTTTCGCTTTTGATCAAGAAAATATATATTGAGCAAGGAAAACCTTACACGCTATGAATTGAGGGAAAGTCAATCATAAGGAGGCAAATGGGATTAGGGATTTAGGATTTTCCTTCGTTTTTTTTTTTTGAACAACCTCCTTCGTTTTTAATTGAAAAACGATTTTGAAGTCAAATTGATTTCTGTTTTCACAGTCACCAATTCAGTCATGGCGTGGTCCTACTTGCAAGAG
Source organism: Mallotus repandus (assembly GCA_949671775.1). NCBI lineage: Eukaryota > Viridiplantae > Streptophyta > Magnoliopsida > Malpighiales > Euphorbiaceae > Mallotus > Mallotus repandus. The sequence goes on from CATIWM010263228.1 coordinate 3,513, forward strand.
TTAACGGTTACGAAATTAACTATTAATAGGTTGTGATTTTAATTGATAGAAAAAATTAAATAAAATTTAATTTAAAAAAATTTAAAAGGTTAAATTTTTTATGTAATTTCTCTTAAGAAAATTATGTTTTAACTAATTATTAATAATTTTAGTATAATTTGAACTTTTATCAAAATTAATAAAAAAATACACACGACTATCTTAAAAAATCAGTTTAAATATTATCTGTAGGTATTTTTTTAATTTTTGATTAAATTATATATTATTTTAAAACTGTAAATAACTAATTAAATTAAAATACTTTGTTAAATTTTTAAAATTCATATAATAATAATAATAATAATAATTATTATTATTATTATTATTATTATTATTATTCTTGCTAATCAACTTGTGTTTGTCAATACCACTGATTGCAAAAGTCAAATATGCCAGACATGCCTGACTAGCCATTAGCATCCAAACATAGCCATTCATATCCAATAATTAATTTGAATAATCTGATGGCCGGCCATTGCAAAGCTTACTTTATAGGATCAATGCACATTTATATACTTAATATTGGTTGCAAAATTAATATTAATATGCCCAATGGATCATTAGAGTCCACCAAACTAATTATATTCCTGCTATAGCTAAATCACATCTCTCAAGCTATTTACATGGAGAAGCTCGTTTCAAGCTGGTATAACACTGTTCAATCTTTACCTTATAATTATGTGTTCCCACCTGAAAAGAGACCTCGAAAGGACCCTGTTCCCCTGTACACCACCTTTCCTGTCATTGATCTTGATGAAAGTGACGCAACTCTGAAAATCTTGAAGGCTTGCCAAGAGTATGGATTCTTTCAGGTGCCTATAACTTGCACAATGTTTGCTGTATGTCATAAATTTTTCTGTATAATTACCTCTATTATCAGCTAAGCAGTAGGGTTCCGACTAATCCGGATCAAACCAAATGAACTCGATAAGGAGTAAAACGATGCGAGTGCCTGTTTTTTATATAAAAGACTTCTCGAAACTTAAACTAAATTTATATTACAGGTGTCAGGATTTAAGCTTTTTCTTTTTACTTTTTATGCGATAAGAAGACATACGATGACTATGATATATACATTTCCATGAAATATGGTATGGTAATTTTATAACATTTCCAAATTCCAGGTGATTAACCATGGAGTTGAAAGGAAGTTAATCGATGACACGATGAGTGTTTGCAAAGAGTTCTTCGAGGTACCGGCAAAGGAAAATGCAAATCTCTATTCTGAGGATCCGAATAGAACCTGCAGTGTTTACACGAGCAGTACACAGAGTGAACAAGTTCATTATTGGCGTGATAATCTGAGGCATCCTTGTCATCCCCTAGAAAAATTCATCGACCTTTGGCCTGTAAAGCCAACAAGATACAGGTAGACATTGTACTGTGGTTTTTTGTATTTACTTCAAGTTTTTTCACGTAGCATGAGTTTGCCTAAATTGGGTTTTCCGGGTGGTGCATATCCGCTCGGGTATAGTTAGCATCATCAGAGTAACCATTTACTGGACTATTATTGATAAAATTATTTTAATTTATCTGATAAAATATAATTTTCAGACAGGTTGTCGGAGAATGCTCAGTTGAGGTAAGGAAACTGGCTTTGAAGATTTTGCAAATGATTAGTAATGGACTAGGAATTGATGCCAAGTATTTTGGAGATGATCTTAGCAAGGTGTTGACACTATCAGTTAATCACTACCCGCCATGCCCAGAACCAAGTTTGAGCTTGGGACTGGCTAAACATAACGATCCTGATCTCATTACCTTTTTGCATCAAGGAGATCTATATATATATATATATTTAAGATTCCAAGTCTGATCTTGGTAAGCCCTCGGTCTTCAGGTCTTCAAGGACGGGGAATGGATTGGAGTTGAACCTATTCCTAATGCATTTGTGGTCAATATAGGCCTACTATTACAGGTTATGACACATTATAACGAATTTTATATAGTTCGGCAGTCGAATGTCTGTTTGACAGGAGCTCCAATCCTGAAACTTTTTTTTTTTAAACTTGGTTTCGATACAGGTCATAAGTAATGGGAAGCTGAAAAGTTCTGAACAACGAGCTGTGACAAATTCAAGTGATGCTAGAACAACATTGGTCTTTATCGTTAATCCTTGTAATGATTGCGTGATAGAACCAGCAAAATCTCTGACAAATAGACACAGTCCACTCTTTAGAGCTTTTCAATACAAGGAATTTCTTATCAACTATACTGCTAAACATGGAGACTCTGAAGGACCAATGGAGCCCTTTAAGCTAAAAGCCTAGCTAGCTGGTAGTAAAAATCCAGGAAGCATATATATTCATATATTTTTCACATACAAGCTCAAAGCCAAGATGCTTTTTGTTCTATAATAAGATTTATCTTGTGTGTTTGTGCCAAGCAACCAATAATTGTGAATATATATATATATAATTTTCTTGATGACTGATCAAAATTTTTAATATTGTCATTGTTCAAATTATGACATATCTGGTACACATATCTTATTTTACACTTGATATATTATAAATATATGTATTTGTATATTATAAATTCTACCATTAAGTGTAATACACCCAATATAAGTAAAAAATTTTTTTTATATTCAATGTTATTTAAAAAAAATTAGAAGTCAACAGCCCAACAAATTAGTTCATAAAATATTTTTTTTTTGAACAAAGTACATAAAATAAAATTAAGAGCCTAAAATGTTACATTCTTTACATAACACCTTGAATATACTATATTTTAAATGAATTATTTTTAGTATCCTTATATATATTTATACAAATGAACGGAAAGGAGGACTCAAAAATCAAATCTATGGCCTATTATAATACTTTGAAATGAGCTATACCATTAACTTCCTTTCACATTTATTTTCATTTAATTATAGTTATTAATATATATTTTAACTATTAATATATAAAAATAATTAATAATTAATAATTATAATTAATAAATAAAAATTAATTTAACTATTTTCAATTATATATATATATATATATATATATATACACACAATAATAAGAGCCTCAATTGAAAACTATACCTGTTATATTTTAAAGGTCTAAAATTGTATGTATAAATCCTCCATTCCAATTGATTATATGTCGAACAAGTTGATTGTTACAGCGTCAGCTCTCTTAAGATATTTTCTTCTCCTTCTATTTAAAAATCTCTTTTATAATTAGTGGTTTTGGTGAGGTGGTTTTGGTCAGTTTTTGGCCAAAATCATCTCATCTTATCTTCCTTTTCTTATATTATATTCATAAATAAGTTTTATTTTATAAATTTATGTTATTTTGGTTTATTAATTTCTTTATCCCTAAAGAAGTTGTGAGATTTTGTTGTGCTATGGATCTAAGAGAAACTTGAAGACATCAAGGAGCAAAGAGCAAGAAGATTGTTATTTTTTTAGCCTCCTAACGTTAGGATCTTTAGCTTTTTGTTTAGATGTGCAACTTTTCTTTCTTATTTTCTTAGTCTTGTTCTTGTCATGGTTTTTACTTCTACTCTTGAAATTATGTAGAGGTAAATTATTGACAGTCATGCTGCTTGGAAGTTGATCATGTCTTCTTCTTTTCTTCCCATGGTTTTTGTAATCCAGCTCTTGCTGTGTTTACTTCAATATATTTGCTATTCAAGTTATTAAAAAAAAATCCTTCATTCCAGTATTTTTTCAAAAAAAAAAAAGGATGTTTACAAAAATATCCAAAAAATAGGTGTCATTAATATGTAATGTCCTATATTTTTTAAATATTACAAACGTGTCCTTTTTTCTAAAAGGTTTTCACGCGTGGCCCTTTTTGTTTCCGTCACTTATGTTCTCCCACCTTCTTCATGTCTTCTTCTTCATTTTTTTTCTCACCTTCATTTTGCGACTCCTTTTTGTGGCCCTCCTTCTTCCTCTTCTTTTTGCAATTCTTCTTCACGCCCTGATGCTTGCTGGTCAATTTCTCTTTGCCTAATAATATTAATAGATTTTGGTATTAGGTACCTTTTTTCGTAGACTTTGCATTAGTCCCTTTTTTTGAGATCAAGTCAGTGATGTTTCTTTGTTTAATCTTTTCTTTGCTTTTTGGGTTCTTTAATTCTATAAATTTGATGAATTGGGTATGTTTTGTTTTAGCTGATTTTATTGATTCGGAATTAGAATTTTGTTGAATTTTTTTTATATTGTTGAATCTTAGGAATTTGAGAAGTGATACGATCTCCAATCATCGATGGCCAGCGAAAGCTTCTCATTTCTGTTGCTATTCATTATCCCCGCAGCGTCCTTGCAGTCAGTACTCGGTTTCCCCTTTTCCACATTTTTTTTCTTTTTTGAGCTCTGCTTGAGCACTATTTTAGAAGGCTTTATTGGGTCTCTGTCTCTCTCTATATATATAAACATCTCGTTCTATGTTTTTTTTGAATTTGTCGTGCTGCTATAATTTTCCCAATACAATATTTCAATTATTTTATGAAAAATTGTCAGAAGTAAGGCCCAAAGCTTAACCATTTATACTTGTGCTGCTTACTTAAACTTAACACCTTATTGACTTCGTCTTGAATTTGCTTCAAACACATGGTTTGAGTTAGACCCTTATCAAGAATTTAATCACTAGTCGTCCACTTTTGCTTTTAGTTTAAGTCGTTGGGCTTTTCAGAGCTTGATGTTGCACAAATTTTGTCAACAGAGCCTTACATTTTGGAGAGGAGTCTTGAAAATAAACTTATACCTATAAGATTGAATCAGACTTACTTATCTTCATGATTCATGGCAGGATATTCATGCAATCCACATAGCCTTTTTAATGGAGTTAAAGCCTACATAAAGAGGACATATACTGTAGTTGGTTTCTCTAATGTTCTTCTTCTTTAATTTTTTTTTTCAATGTTATTGGTTGCTATTTTTGAAAGTAAATAAATAGATTAATTTTCTCATTTTTTTTGTTAACCAGTTCAGCATGCACTTATGTGATTAGTATCATTTGATGATTAACTACTGTTGTTATGCCCTTTGTTTGGAACAAATCATCTGCAAGAGTTCAACCAAATTGAATTCTGGCATTTATGTGTACCTTCCAAGCAAGGTGATTAAGGTCAAGGAGATTGAATTTTTTAATTTTTTATTCTATCAAAAACATTAAATCCCTGTATGAAGAGGTTGCACCAAGTTTTTATTGTTTTAGATTTTAGATCATGTCAATAAACTTTAGCTTTTAATATATTATTTATATATTATTCACATATTACTCAAATAATATACTATTCCTATATTATTTATAAATTAAAAATAGTATATAACAAGTATATTATTCGTATATTTTTTTATCCTTCTCCCACCTTCTTCTTCCTCGTTCACCTCATCATAATCATCGTCTTTTATTCTTATTCTTGTTGTTTGGCTTCAATCTCTCTTGTCTTTTATAACAATATAATCTTTTTTCTCGATATTTTGTTGGAAATTGAAATACCCATTGCTCGAAATCCTCTTGTTTGGTAAAATCTTTGATAATCTGGTGGCTTAAAAGAAAAAATCTATGGATTTAAAGGTTTTTAGACTTCAGATCCTTGGTGGCTCTATAGCCAAGCGTTTGCTTTTAAAAATTAACAAAAATTATTAATTAAAATTTTTGCTACACAACAAGTTTAAGAAGTAATAAGAATGAAACTTAAAAATAATATATTATTTGAATATTATTCGTATGATATAAAAGCATAAAAGTATATTTTTTGAATATTATAAGTATTAGAAACTCAAAACAGTATATTATCTGAATTTTCAAAGTATCTAAAACTCAAAATAGTATTTGAAACTTAAAACAGTATCTCAAAACTCATAAATACAGAATATTTTTTGAATATTATTTGTATATGATACAATCAAAATAGTACATTTTCTTAATATTATTTGTATCGGAAACTCAAAATAGTATCTGAAGCTCAAAACAATATCAAAAACTCAAAACAATATATGAAACTCAAAACAGTATCTAAAAATTAAAAATGATGTCTCAAACTCATAAATACTATATATTTTTTGAATATTATTCGTATATGATACAATTAAAAGTATATTGTTTGAATATTATTCGTATCTTAAAGTCAAAACAGTATTTGAAACTCAAAACAGTATATGAAACTCAAAATTGTATCTGAATATGATAATATGAGTAAGTATTTATTGTTAGAAAAATAATATCAAACTAATATATATATATAGATTTATATTTCAAAATATTTTTCTAGCATATTTGAAATTTTAATTATTTATTAAAACTAATATGAGTTATATAATTTAAATATGTTAATTATAATCTCTGAAATATAGCACACTGCCTACATATATATATCCCAAAACCAAGACTAAAAATAAAAAATAAAATAAAAAATAAGGAAAAAATTGAAAAAAGAAAAAAGAAAATTTAAAGAGATAAAATTAAAAACAAATATAAGTATAAAATGAAAAATAAAAATAATATAGAATAAAAAAAAATAAGGAGAAA
>CATIWM010263283.1:0-12482 GCA_949671775.1 Mallotus repandus
AATATTTATATAATTTTACTATTTCTTTTTTTTTTTTGTTGTTATACCCTTTTTTTTTTTTGGTAAAGTTGTCATTTTTATCATAAAGTTCACATTTTTATGGTAAAATTTTTTTTTATCATTTTAATTCTTTTAATTCTGAATTTTATTGTTTTGATTGTATAAATTGTATTTTTATAATTTTTATTGTCCTTTTTGATAAATTTATTACTCCTATCATAAAGTTCTCATCTTTATAGTAAAAATAATTTTTTTATCATTCCTTTTATTATTCCATTTGAATTCTTATTATTTTTATTGCATGTTTATTATTATTGTCATTCGTATTGTTTCCTTTGATAAATTTGCTATTTTTATCATTAAGTTAATATTTTTATGTTAAGAATAGTATCATTATCATTTATTTTATTTCATTACTTTCATTATTTTTATTTCCCCAATTTTAACTTCCTAAGTATTTTCCTTGCCATAAAATTCCCTTTTTTATAATAAAAATGACAACTGTACACCAAAAACACCTAAATTCCAAAATCTTGCATTATGCATTTCCATTAGCATGCTTGTTTGTTTATTTGCTTAATTACTATTATTCATTATTTCAATTATGGACGAATGATACATAAAAATTATTTTAAATGTGATGTGTGCTTGCATGTACGTGAAGACTACCCTTTGTTTTGCAGGTTTATTAGAATAGTTTTTAATGTAATTAATAGAATAATAAATTTGTAATTCAATGTAATCCTTAATCCCGATTTTCCTCCTTTTTCTATTTTGGATGTATTTATTAGAATAGGCTTTTTCTATGGGTTGTAATCCTTAATCCCTTTCCCCTTTTCTTTTTATTTTGTTTATCATTTCTTGCATGCTTGTGTGCTACATGCTATGTGCTTACTTGTTTATGTGACTACCTTTTGGTTGATGAATGCTTGTTTGTTTGTTTATTTTGTGATGAATGTTCATCAATTCAATTATCTCACATTTTAAAGTTTAATCTAAACTGACCAATGATCGAATGCGGCAAAATGCATAATAAAACCAAAGCTAGGGTGAAGTAGTGAATAAATAAGCAACTTGTGAGTGACCTTTTAGTGTCCCGGAGGGGTATTAGGATGTTTTTTCAATTCCGAGGGACATGGTAACTTTGCTGAATGAGACATCTATTTCATTTTTAGGACAAGGACAAATGATTGGTCTCAGGAGGATGCGAGACGCTTTGTGTTTAGAGTCGCCACCTGGTTTTTAGAAAACCAGGAAAAGATAAAAAGGACGACATTGGGTCACTCAACGAGTATCGTCCCCAGCAGAGATTCTGAGTTCGGAAGATCTCATATACTTTTTGACTATTTCTCATTATGATACTCAATATATGGCTACCGTAACATCCTAGTTTTGGTAATGACAGTTGATATATACACATTCAAACAAGCACATTGATAATAACAAAAAGTACGAGAAATTTTAGCATAATTATTTACAAGGCTTTCCTAGTAAATACATTTGAAAAAGGAAAAAAGAGATTGCAAAAATGTAAATCTAGTCCTGATCTAGAAAAACACCTGTGAGATAGAGGTTAACATAACTATGTACAATTCCATCTATTCATCCACTCAAATAGTGGTTAAGCACGACAAAGATGATTGATGTATCATGAATGAGTAAACAGATACACGTAGTTCATGCTCTTGCAGGAATTATTATAAAACATTTCTAAATGGTGAGATAAATAGTAAATAATGATGATTGCATCATTGGACCGCAATATTGAAGCTTTAGCTTAGATAAGTAAGCTTTCATGTTTATTGAATGCATATTTATGCAAAATGATAGTTTATTATGAGCAAAATAGAACAGAGATTATTCAATCAACATGCAAATTGCTAGTCTCATCACACAATCACAACAATTTCTCAACTACTGGTGGTAATAAAGTAAAATGCAAAATTGTGAAATAAACGTGCAAAAATGATTATTTGGTCCTTAAATTCAACAGAGCTTGTTTGGTGTTTTCGAAGCTTTAGCTTCGTTGGATTTTCAAGCTATCCTCGTTGAGAGGTTGAAAATGACATGTGTAATGTAAATTCGTATACCTTTGAAGCGTGCTTTGACAAAGATGAGGGTGGGTTTGGTTCAAAAGCAGTATAAAAAATCCTACAAAAATGCAGTAGGTGAGCCAAAAGTATGTAAATTGGGAATCTTGAGTCTTCAATTTTACAGTGTTTTTGTGTATACGTCAACTTTTTTTTTGGCTCCGCCCTTCAAAATGGGAGATAGAGACCCCTATTTATAGGGAAAAGTGCCTAAAAATATGTGATCACGTGCCCAAAGGCATGTATGCACTTTTACACATATGCATGCGTATCGGAGCACATGATCATAGGTCTGGGGTGCATGATCATGGGCCTTGCATCCTTGCGCGTGATCACGCGTGTTGGGCGCATGATCACGTGCTTTGGTCCGTGATCATGCGCTCTTGTGCATGTCACGCAGCCTTCCCTGGCTCTGATCGCGCTATTCCGGGGGTGCTTTTCTGGGTTTTGAGACCTTTTGGACATGTTTCTGATGTCTGTTTTGTCAAAATCGACTTCTAATTTTGTGAAGTGGGGCTCCGGTCTTATGAGACGAACATCGATTTGATGAGTTGCTCGTTTTGAGCAATGGTTGCTTGAAATGAGCAACTTACCACTCTGATAATTCATAATTCATAAAATCAGGGTGCAACTTAATGATTCAGAGGTTGATTTTGCTCTCTAAAGGCTTGGTTCAATTTTTTTTAGATTCTTGGCACGCTTCAGAGGCGATACGAATGAACATACACTTTTCATATTCAGAGAGATGTTTTCATCATTTGACCTTTTTGGGGAAAATCAAAATTTGATGTATGATAGTTGCCCCCTGCTTCGCATGTGTTGCATAGCCTCCTAGTACCAATGTCAGTATACGTGAAGCAATACAGAGATGCAAAAGTAGTTTTCTGAGGAGAGAGGCACTTACTTGCATGTTGTGTTGTCTTTGGACATCTGTTTGACATGGTTTTTCATTGTTGTTTGATGATTCGACTGTCATGTAGGATGTAGTTTGGGACGACCACCCTTTTGGGCATCGTACTTGATACTTCCTAGTAGTATCAAGGGTTCTTAACATTCTTTAGCAATGTTAAGGGTACTTAACATTTTCTTGTGATGTTAAGGGATAATGCCATTAAAACTTCTTTAGGTGTTAGGCAAACTGATAATGCCACTATAACCTCTTTAGGTGTCAGGTAAATAGATAATTCCACTATAACCTCTTTAGGTGTTAGGCAAATTGATAATGCCACTATAACCTCTTTAGGTGTCAGACAAACTGATAATGCCACTATAAGCTCTTTAGGTGTCAGGCAAACTGATAATGCCACTATAACCTCTTTAGGTGTCAGGAAAACTGATAATGCCACTATAACCTCTTGAGGTGTCAGGCAAATAGACAATGCCACTATAACCTCTTTAGGTGTCACGCAAACAGATAATGCCACTATCAACTCTTTAGGTGTCAGGAAAACTGATAATGCCACTATAGCCTCTTTAGGTGTCAGGCAAACTAATAATGCCACTATAACCTCTTTAGGTGTCAGGCAAACTAATAACGCCATTATAACCTCTTTAGGTGTCAAGCAAATGAAAGTTGCTATTAAGCAGATGAGAATGCTTCTATGTAGACAAAAAATGCTTATGAGTAGCTTGAAAAGGCCTCTAAGTAGTGAAAATGCTGCTAAGTAATGAAAATGCTACTAAGCGGTGAGAATGCTATTGAGCAAATAAAAAAGTTGTTGAGTAGTGATGATGCAATGATAATGTCATCATTTTATCATGTTTTGAGTGTGATTTTATGATGTAATGATGTGATAATTGTAGATGAAACATGCTTGTGTCATTTGTGTTTCATCTTTCTTTTTTGATGAATAATGATATGACTTTTCGAGACAGTGATGTCAAATGCAGTGTCCTAAAACACAAAATGCTCATGTTTGCATGATTCATGCACATTTTCTGTACGCCTTTTTGGTAAAATGCAAGTTTAAGACCCTAAGAGTGTGTGTACGGGGGTCTCAGTGTGTGCGTATGTGAGCTTCGGAGTGCGTGGTCATGTGCTTCGAGGCATGTCCGACGTCTTTAAATTGAACTCGTTTTCAAGTTCATGATGGTTTTTACCTATTTTTTTTGACCTTCTACAAGCCTTTTTTGAGTTTTTGAAATGTTTTTCTTTTGTTTTCTTCTTCTATTATTTTTGCTGCTCTGTGAAGAGTGAGAATTATGGATTTCTCTCCTATTCCTAAGGATCTCGGTGACTTTGGCGGTGTGAACACTACTTCTTTTTATTTTGACAACTTTAGTTTAGAGGATGAGTTGGTTTTTGGACAGACTGGTGCAGGGATTTCTTATACTACTAGAGTTATAGAGGCTGTTGGGACTAGTGGTGGAGCCTATTCTCGTCCATCTTGACTTTCTCAAAGAGATCTGATTCCTGTCGTTTATAGCCTGGAGATGCATGCTTGGACTATTTATCGCCGTTTGGTTAGGTCACTTACTTGGTCATTGTTCATCCCTTATTGTGATAACTCTTGTTGTAGTTTTAGTTTTTAGCTTTTGCTATTTGGTTACTTAGCACTTGTCGCAGCTCTAGTTATTTCCCTAAGCACTTGTTGTATGTTTTGCTCTGGTTGTAGCTCTTACTATTTGATTTTAGTGCTTGCTGTCTATATAGCTCTAGCTGTCTTATTTTAGCACTTGCTAACCGTGTAGCTCTAGCTGTCTGATTTTAGCTCTTACTATCTGTGCAGAGTCTGATTTTACTGTCTGTGTAGCTTTGGCTATCTAATTGTAGCACTTGTTGTCTTTGTAGCTCTGGCTGTTTGATTTAAGCACTTACTGTCTATGTAGCTCTAGCTATCTTATTTTAGTTCTTGCTATCTATGTAACTCTAGCTGTAGGTTAGCTTTTACTGTAGTCTAACTCTTGCTATAGTTTAGCTCTTGTTGTAGTCTAGCTCTTGCTATCATGTATTCCTGTAAAAATGATGAAAAGAGATATTTTAATATTTGATGAATGTTATAGCTGATTTACCTATTGGTTGTAGTCTTTTGGGCCTGTCATTCAGTTGCTTGATAGCTTTAATAAGGTTAGCTCATACTATTAGGGTCTTCCTCCGTGTGTGAAGGAGATGGTTGCCAGGAAGGGCTTTGATGGCATTATTTATGCTCTTACTTATGACTCATATGCATCGAGTCAGGCCACAATGTGTGCTCTCGTTGATCGATAGATGGATACTACACAAATATTCCATTGGTCATTTGGGGAGATGACTATCACTCTACTTGATTTTACAGCCATTACTGGGCTGAGTTATTTTGCGGAGCCTGTCCCTTTCAGCAGTGAGATGTATAGCTCTGTCGTTGTAAGGAACAGATGGTTGAAAGATCTGTCTGATGTTACTGCTTTTGTAAAGTCTGGCTACTCCTTTTTGATCCAGTATACATAGCTTGTAGAGAAGGTTAGGTTAGAGCATGACATGGGTCATGTTAACTTGGAGCAGTTGGCTAGGTGTTTCTTGTTCTACCTCCTAAGTGCTGTTATCTTTTCGAATGCCTCTAGTACTGGCTTCCTATACCATTCACCTATTATGAGGAATTTAAGGGATCTACCAAAGTATAGTTGGGGCACAACCGCTTTTGGTCATATGTATTATGGCCTAGATGTAGCCTGTAGAGTATGCTTATGAGTTTGTAACTGCTTATTCATGCTGGATGTGAGTGTGGTTTCTTGCTTTTTTTTTTGGATTGTTTTGTATTCGAGTGTTCTGATTCTTTTCTTCCTGATAGGTTTGGGCTTACAAGTTTGGGGTGCTTCCTTGTCTCACTGTTAAGCGTTTTCCTGAGAGTGGCTTTCCACATCTTCCACAATGGATTAGTAAGACTTCTAGTTTGATCGATAGTCCTGCATAGGCGAGGGGTTTATTGAGTAGGTTAGCCTATAGTCAGGTATGGTGCATTTTGATTTTGCTTTCTCATTCTTTAATAACCTTTTGCATATATGTTTCTTGGGTAGATTTGTCCCTACTAGTGGATGGAGCGATAGGACTAGTCGATTGAGATGGAGGTGGTTTGGCACCTGACACAGAGGAGGGTGTTACTGCTCGGCCTTGTTGATAAAGGGTGAGCAGGTCTATCGCTGGTGGGATGGACCGTTCATGAGGAGAGTTCCTATTGCTCCTCCTAAATACATATTTTATGGTCGAGAGCTTGTTGGAGAGGAGCTCGATGGAGCTGAGAGAGGGTATCCTCTTTAGGATTTCTTGGAGTGAGTTCATTTTTCTTATATGATGACTATGGTGCCGCAGTTGATTGATGTTATGGCCTGTGAATTTGTTCCTCCTCCACCTCCTCAGGCAGATCCTTCATAGCCTTCGACTTCTAGAGCTAGGACTTCACGGACATCCCAGAGTTGCTCTGCTTCTAGGGTAGCATCTTCTGATCCGGTATGCTCCTGAGCTGTGCGTCTCTTTTTTTCTATTTTCATATAAGCATGTAACAAACTTTGTTAGTTTTAAATAGTAAATGACATGTGTTATGAGAGTTTATCTGTAGTATTCTGGACGTTATTGAAGGAGATAAGATTCTTCTCACTTTGACAAGAAAAGTGGCCCTAGGACTGAAGGGACGACACATGCCAGTGGTGTGGGATCTAGTGGTGTCGTTCTTGGCAATTTTATGAGTGCGGCACCTCCGACATTGTACGGGCTATCAGTTACAAGAGCAGGAGCACATTTATCTTTGCTTAGAGCGGGTACACCATCATCGAATGTAGTGCCTCCAAACGCTACTCATGTTAGGCTCTTGACTCCACGACGGTTTTGTATTTCCTTAATTTGTATGTCATATGATTTCTTTTGCTTTGCAGGTGCCTGTTTCCACTACTCAGTCTTGGTCTATTGCTATGATTAACGTGCAAGAGTATTTCATGGAGTTTACTAGCGTGCAGAGTGTATTGCCTTCTTCTTTTATTAATTTGTACCTATCTTATTCAAATGCATTCGTTTTTATGAATGCATGAGATATGATTCAAGATGTTTATCTACTACAGAGTGAGTACATTCTCGCTAGTAGTGAGTGGGAGAGGGAGCGAGCGTCTTATCATGAGCAGATTGATCAGCTACATGTGCGACTGACGGCTTTTAAGATGGATGCAGATGATATAATGCCTGACCCGGGTGACGGGGATGCCTGAGTAGATTCAGCTACTATTATTGATAGCACCTATAGCCAATGTAGTTGTTTTTAGGTGGCTAGGTATAGACTTTTGGTTATGGTTGTTCGATGTTGTATTATTTTCCTGAGGTTATGGACTCTGGATGTTGTATCTGGTCATTTGTCCATGTGTTTATATTCTATACTTATGGCTACTGTTGTTATACTCTGGATTGACTGACTTGTATGTTCCTGATTATGACATTTGTTCATATAACTGTGACTATTCTATCTGATTATTTTGCTTCGTCTACCTCTTTATTTTATTTTATTTTCCCTCTTTTGCGTAGGGCGTCTCTTTTCAGAGCTCTTTATGCCTATCTGGGTTTATTTTTCTTTCCTCTTTTGCCTAGGGTGTCTCTTTTCAGAGCTCTTTGTGGCTGGTTGGGTTTTTTTTTTGAGGTTCAATGATAGTGGTTGGCAATCTAGAGGAGAGATAATGAAACAGGTAAGAATTACAAGCATGTAATGAAAATATACAAATCGTACTTAGCATGCTCAATGGATTTATATGATAATAATGTATTGCATTTTCTCACGGGGGGGGGGGGGGGGTGGTGGTTGTTTGTATTTACTCTAGACATAGTACTTCTTCAAGCGGTCTATGTTGGTAGGCTCAAAGAACTCATTTTTTTCAAAATCCATTAGCTTGACAGCTCCTCTTGATAGAACAGTTTTGATAAGATATGGGCCTTCCTAATTTGGCCTAAACTTCCCTTTAGGGTTTGAGACATTCTGTTTGGCTTGCTCTAGCACCCAATTTCCTGCTTTCATACTCTTATGTTTAACTGTTTTGTTGAAGGCCCTAGCCAGTTGAGCTTGATATAGTTGCGTATGATACAGTGCTTTGATTCTTTGGCTGTCCAAAGTAGTGAGGCTGTCATGCCTTTACTGAGCCCATTGCGCTTTAGGCAGTTCAAATTCAATTACTATTTGTAGTGATTTAATCTCCACCTCGACTGAGAGCACTGCTTCAGATCTGTATACTAATGAAAAAGGAGTGGCTCTTATTGAAGTTCTAACTATTGTTTAGTATCCCCATAATATGTATGGTAGCCTATCTGCCTAATTGTGGTAAGTCTGAGGCTTCTTTGATAAGATCTTTTTGATGTTTTTTTTTGCAGCTTCGACTGCCCTATTTGCTTGTGGGCGGTAAGGTGAGGATTTGTGATGCTCCACCTTATAACTCCTTAGTAATTCCCTCACTTCCCCTCGGAACTGAACACCATTATCTGAAACTATATGATGGGGAATCCCATATCGACAGAATATATTTTTTTTGATGAACTTTGCCACTTGTTTTGCCCCCAGTTTTGCGTATAATTCTACTTCAACCCACTTTGTGAAGTAGTCGATTGATACTAGGATAAACCTGTGTCTGTTTGAGGCCGTTGGGTGAATTTCTCCAATTATGTCTAACCCCTATCCTGAGAAAGGCCATGGAGAAGAGATAAAGTGTAGCTCTATTGGGGGAAGATGGCTAATGTCCCCATGAATTTGGCATTTATGGGACCTTCTTATGAATCCGATGCAGTTTTCTATCATCGTTATCTAGAAGAACCCTTGTCTTATTAGTAATTTTAGCTAAGATGGCTCCATTCATGTGCGGACCACATACACCCTCGTGTACTTCTTCCATCACTCTAGCAGCTTCTGCCTTATCTAGACATCTGAGTTGTATCTCGTCTGAAGTTCTTATGTATAATACACCCTGGTGTAATGTGAATTTAGATGCCAATTGCTTAATGACTACTTTGTCTTTTTCGACTGCCTTCTCAGGATAAATTCTCTTTGTGAGGTATTATTGTATATCGTAGAACCAAGCTATGTTATATGCTTTTGTTTCTACTATTCTAAGTTATTTATGACTAGGTTGCTCTGATTTGAGTAGAATTAGAGGCTTCATGGGCATTTTGGTCAGTCCTTCCCATACTGATGCTAAGAAAGTGAGTGCATTTGCCATTTGGTTGTGGTTTCCAGGAAGATGGATGAATTTGCATTTTTGGAAAGATAAGGCAAGTCACTGGAGGTGGCTCAGGTATGGCCTTAAGTGTTGTTCTTTCAATTCCCATTCTTCTGTTGTCTAATTGATCACCAACATAGAATCCCTAAATATTTCAACTTCTGTCACTCCCAGAGCTATTAAAGCCTCCATGACAAGTGCACATGCTTCATATTCTGCCACATTGTTCGTAACCCCGAATGCTAGCTTTTTAGCAATTGGTACCATTTCTCCTTCTAATGTTAGGAGTACAATCTCAACTCCTGCTCTGAATTGATTGACTGCCCTGTCAAAGTACATTCGCCATCCTTGCACCTCGATGGCAGTGCTGAGGTCATGTGAGAAGTCTAGTTAAATCTCTTATGAATCTAGAATCAGGTTAAGGGCTAGGAATTCAGCAACTGCTCTCCCTTTTATTGTTTTCTTAGTCAGATACTGCACATCAAATTCTATTAGTAGAATGAACCACTTGGCGAGTTTTCCCACTAGGGAAGGAGCTTCGTAGACATGCTTTATAGGATCCATTTTGGACACAGCTTGAATCTTGCATGATTGAAAATAGTGTGTGAGCTATTTCATTACCCATACCATTGCTAGGTATATTTGTTCGACTTGACTATACTTTTCCTTATAAGGCAGCATTTTCTTGCTTAGGTAGTAGACTGCATGTTCCGCTTCCCTTTCTCCCTCTTAGGCTAGCTTTGCACCAATTGCATTCCCTTCAATGGCTAGGTACAAGGTTAATGGCAACCTGGACTTGGGTGGTTTCAGAATTTGTAGATTGGCTAGGTAGTTTCTGATTTGGTTGAATGCTAGCTGACACTGTTCATTCCATATGACTGGCTAATCTTTTCTGAGTAACTTAAAAATGGGCTCACAAACTGTTGTTAACTTGGCGATGAGCCTACTTATGAATTGTAGCTTCCCTAGAAACCCTCTAATTTCTTTCTCTGTTTTTGGCACCGATATTTCTCTGATTGCTTTCACTTTATTTGGATCCATTTTGATCCTATTCTAGTTGACAATATATCCCAGCATCTTGCCTGAAGTCACCCTGAATATGCACTTTTTAGGATTAAGCTTGAGGCTATACTTTTCAACCTTTCTGAGAAATTTCTCGACAGCAGCTAGGTACCCTTATCTGGTTTTTGACTTAACCATCAAGTCATCTATGTATACCTCGACCTCTTTGTGTTTCATGTCATGAAACATAGCTGTTGCCATTCTTTGATAGGTTGCACCTGCATTTTTCACGCCAAAAGGCATTACCCTGTAATAGTAAGTATCCCATTCTGTTATGAAGGATGTTCTTGCTTTATCGATGATGGCCATCAAAATTTAATTGTATCCAAAAAATCCATCCATGAAGGAATACATTGCACAAGAGGTAGCATTGTCTATCAACACATCTATGTAAGGTAAAGGGAAGTCATCCTTTGGACATGCTTTGTTTAGATCTCTGTAGTCAACACAAATTATGACCCTTCCGTCTTTCTTTGGCACTGGCACAACATTTGGTAACCACTCCAGATAATCTATCACCTCTAGGAATTTACCCTTGACCTATTTTTTGATGTCTTCTTTTACTAATTGGGCCCATTCTGGTCTGAGTCTTCTTAGCTTCTGCTTTATTGGTTTACACCCTTCTTTGGTGAGCGATATCTCTATCGATGTCAGGCATGTATTCATATGTCCAAGCAAATACTTTTGAATATTTTATTAATATTTTTTCAATGTCTCCCTTATCTTCAGGGGTAACATCTTTTGAAATATGCAAAATGTGTGGTTCATTTACTCTGCCAATGTTAAATGGTTTAGTGCATATGGAATGAAATATGCAAGTATTTTGATCAATGCAATGCACACTACCATCAGAAAGGACATCGAATAAGTAAGAAAAATTTGATTTCATTACATTAACTTTAAAGTCTATTACATCATCAATTTCAAATAAAGGAAAAGCAAAGGCTAAAATATTCTAAATTAATTATTTAATAGGCGATTCTATCTGCGGATCACCCACTGCTTGTAGGTTTTATCAGTAAGATTACCCTAATCACTAGTGGTAAAGTGATGAATGATTCTCCTTCACCATGTTGTTCTGAAATGATCGATGAATTTTTAAGATAATCTTCCTCCTGAGAAGTCTGCAGGCCTAGATGGCACATGCTGCTTTACCCTATATTGTCTTGTTACCAATGTCGGGTAGTAGTGGGTGCATGATTTGAATCCTAAGATTTATTACACAATTTACATTCATGCATAAGGTTATATATTCCAGTCTCCACTAAGGGCATCTCTAGGTTATCTACTCTTTTGGGGCATTTTTCAAGCTCTCGATCCGTTGCTCGACCGAGATATATGCTGAGCGGCCACTGATATCTTTGATATGTCTTTCCTGATGGTTTCTTGGTTGGTACTTCATCCAATTACCAGTAGGTTTTTCTAGAAGGCTTAGCTTTTCTTATAGACAAATATGAAGTAACAGGGGACTTTTAGTGAAGCTTGAATACTTTCCAGTTCTGTAATCTGTAAGCACCCAATTTCGAGATAACTAGGATATGGATGCGAAAGAGGACTCCGATGATGAAAACTCATGGCAAATGGGTCTCTAATATTTGAATTTCGGATTCCAAGGCTTGATTACATTTTTTTATGGACTAAATTGAAAGTTTTCTTTTACTTCAAGGGCCTTTTTGTAATTAAATCTTTCTTTTGGTTCTGAATTTTTTAAGGAATGTCTTCCTTTTGAGTGAAAAAAAAAGTTTTGACGATAATATAATCAAAGCCAGAATACAGAAGTCAATACTGGAGACCCATTTAGACGGTGAATCAACACGCCTCTGAGGAGCTAATCATACTGCATCCCATCATACTCGTTTTTTTTCTTGAACTTTTTTCTCTTATTTTATTTATTTGTTTTTTGATTTATGATTCTGGTTTAATTTTATTTTTATTGGTTACTAATCTTTTTTTTTTCTATGTTTAATGATTCTGGATGGGTAATCTGAATCGTGATGGTGAACGAGATCTATGAAGATCCATGGAATGCCATGGATTAACCTTCGTATTCAAACCATTTTAGGGTTATTTTGTTCGTATTGTATATTCATTTTGTATGTTATTTCCTTTTGGGTTGTAGTTATTTTTACTTTTTTAGTTGATTATTGTACTAGCCCCAATAGTGGGAATAGTGGA
>CATIWM010263291.1:0-11611 GCA_949671775.1 Mallotus repandus
TTTTTTAATAATAAATATATAGGAGTGGATTTTGATTAAGATCTATGATTTTTATATTTTTTTCAAGTTGTTATTGTATGTTTTGGCACTCCATTGATATAGCCATGGAGGTTTTAGTTGTAGATGGTGGTTTTTATGCTCTTGATGGATACTTTCGTTTTCGTAGATAATTTATATTATTTTTTATGTAGTTTTTTAGTTTTCCATTAGTAGATGAAACTTGTCGATTTAAGTATTCAAATTTTAATATTTTTGCTCTTTTAAGTGATGATAATTGTTATTGTCTGTGCAGCACTATGATATTATCCATTCTATAAAATTAAAATAAAATAAGTGTGTTTTCACAAATTATGATTTACGAGTACATCTGATCTAAAGACTAATAGAGCTAAAAGTTCATTGAAGTTCTTTTATCCCTATATAATTGTTCTATTTTAAATAACGACATAAAAATTTCATTATTGACAAAAAAATCAAAGAAACTAAAAAATGAAGTCACTCATGAATCTCCCCTAAATTTTTACTTATTTAAGTAAAATTACAACAATTGATAAGTAGAAAATTATCAATAAACTTACTACTTCAATTAATATATAAAAAACTTAATAAAGAGAAAACTAATAAATTACTGTCAATTAACAAAGGGTGGTCAAGATTTAAGAACCCGTGATAGTAATGGATAGCTAACAAAATTTCCAATGTATCAAACCACAACCCTTAAATGCAAGCATGATCATAGCCATACATTTCCTTTTTTATCTAATTCATTTAATCATATTTTCTAGCTAAAACCATTTGCTTTTTAAGCATAGACTACTTGTTTTGCTGATACAAGCGTGGCAACTGGGGACCAAATGAGACGATTTTGATGAACACATCTAGCAAATATACCCGCATATTGAATTACCTAAAGAGGAAAGAACTATGAAGCTCATGGGGGCAATCATTCTCCCATATAAAAATTATCATTCTAAATATTAGTTCATTTGATAAGAAGTTTAAATTACTTTTTAATTTTTTTTAAATTGATAATTGTTAGTTATTAACTATTAGCCAGAAAAAAATAATATATTAGATTTAAAAGCCACCACACTCATCAATTGATGTAATTTAAAAGATTTTTTTAAAATCTTATTAAGATAATACTAAAAAAACTTGTTTCAAGTATGAGAGAGTCTCAAAATGTGAGTGAAAGTAATATCATACACCTTCCACCCACCTCAAATGGAGTGGTTAAAATTTTCTTAGAATTTAATATTTTATCTCATATACTCCATTCGGTTCAAACTCTAGAATGATTAAATTTATCGTAAAATTGAATTTGTGATTAATCCAAATACCATATGGATTTTTTTTTTAAGGAATACCATATGAAAATTTTGTTATGCTAAAAAAATTAACAAAATAAACCTAATAATAAAAAGTTGATATATTATGAATGATAACGAGGTGAGGCCTAAATCCATAAATTTAGAAACAAAGGCACCCTAAAATAACACAAAAAATTAATTAAAATTTGGACTGTCCAACTCTAACAATGACAGTTTAAGGTCTCAATATCTATAGTCATTGGACTCAAAGATACGCTAATTAAATTGGTCTACTTGCATTTTGTTCTAAAAAAAAAAGATTGGTTTAATTGCATGGATTAAGCACTTACCAAATGCAAAAAATAAAAGAATTGAAAGCAACAGAGCAACAGAAACCAAACCCACTCCTCCACCACTACCACCGCCACCACCAGCAACACCACCGTCACCAACAACCAACCAACTGAACTAAACAATCAATAATCAACCATTGCGAGTTGAGAGTGACTTCTCCTCCGCCAATTTCTTTTTTGTCAATTCTTGAAGCAAACTCCTCTTCTTTTTTAACTCTCTTTCACCAGATCTCTCTGTATTTGATTCGCTGCTGCTCTTTTACTATTATTTATCGCTATGTCCTTTTGATTACTCATCTCCGTCTCTCTATCTTGCTTCATCGCTTTCTATTTCTGGTACTTGTTTATTTTTTATTTTTTTATTTTTAGATTTGAATTCGAATGTGAATGAATGTGTGTTTAAGTGCTTGTTGTTGTTATCGTAATTGATCTGATTCGGTTTCTTTTTCTAATTTTTTACAGTTTTTTTCTTAAATTTGATCGAGAATGGTGATATCGGGACCAATCTCGCCTGGACAGGTGAGATTCTGTTGAGCATTGCTTTGCAGTTACTATTCTTGTTCATTTGTAATGCTGATCATTTTTAGCAGTATCATGAATTTGTTGTTTGTATAATGACGGTGGTGATTTAAAAACTGAGAAGCTTGCTTTGCTTAGTGAAGCATGCTGATGATGATGCTGTTTATGCAATCTAATGAATTTGAAAATTAGTTTGGTGAATGGCCTCAGTACTTGTTGTTACGTAGCAACTGTAATTTATGTTTCAGCTGATGGCTGATGCTGATATAATCTGGTTCTGCGACGCCTATGATTAGTTAGCATTTTGAGACCATCTAACAAGGATTGTAACTTATGTGGGAATAATGGTCATTGACATGCCTAACGAAGTCTTTCCTTATTATGTCTCAGGTGTCCTTTTTGCTTGGAATCATCCCTGTTTTTGTTGCGTGGATATATTCAGAGTTCTTAGAGTATAAGAAGTCTTTATCTCCTTCTAAAGTGTAAGTTCATCTTGCATTTTGAGCCATGGTCTCGATGGATTAGGCTTTATTCTAATGATATCGGCTAATATGCTCTGGCTTGTCATTCCATACAGTGCAAATCATGAAACTTAGACAAATGATTTACCTAATCTGCCTATCTATGGGGACTGCTGTTGTAATGAATTTTCAATGTGAAGGAGCCATAAAAAAATAACATAACAGCAAATGATATGTATTTCCACATTTTTATTTTCTGATGTTGACGAGTGAACTTTATAATTGCAGCCATTCAGACAATAATTTGGATGAGTTGGGAAAGGAGACTATCAAGGAAGATGATAGAGCTGTTTTGCTGGAAGGAGGACTCACAAGAACAGCATCTATGAAATTTCAGAGTGCATCCATTAAAATGAATTTAATCAGGTTGCATTCTAATTCATGCAGTACTGTCATAGAATTTTAGCATGAGTGTCGTAGAAGTCTCTTACCTTCTAAAAGTTGGATTTTCTAGGTTTATGACTATGGATGATGCTTTCTTGCTGGAACACCGAGTAACTTTGAAAGCAATGTAAGTCTATTACACTTTCGATGGTGATACCAATCAATGCTGTTGCTAGTCCTTACTCTTCCTAATATTTTACTTTAAACTTTCATGTAGGTCCGAGTTTGGGGCAATTCTGATATATTTCTATATATGTGATCGCACAAACATTCTTGGGGACTCTACCAAGGTGCTTCTAACTCTTGCGTTATGTTTTTTTCTTGTGATTTTATCTGAGATGGCTTTGTAGTGAAATGCTACTTGCAATTGTAAACTTCTTCTTCTTCTTTATTTATTTATTTATTTTTTCTGTTTAACTGTGGTACTTACTCATTTGTGGTATGCTAATCATTCTACATATTACCAGTCTTTGTCAGCAAGAAAAAGGAATACATTCATCATCCAGTGGCTATTGTTCTTGCAATTAAATAGAATGCATGGTTTCAATCCTATAGAATAAGAGCTAGTTTAGGCTTTTAACTAAAGTTTTCCACCACATAAATTATGCAACTCGTAGAGGACACCTATGAAATTTACAGTATTTCTCAGTTCGGCAGTAAGTATATCATATGCAACAAGTAATGTAATTTTGAAGCAACAATGGACTACCAATAACTGTAAAAGTCACCATGATGTACGCTTACTGCCACTCTCTACTGGTTTACCTCAACTAACAGATTAAAGCAGAAAATAGAAAAAGAGAAACATTGTGTTTGAATTGAAACATTGAATGCTTATGTGGCATTAAGAAAGAATATTTTTTAATGCTTATTTGACATTTAAGAAAGAAAATCCTTTTTTGGTTAGTGGATGGTGGTGCTATGCACAATTTTGTAGGACAATATTATATGGCTTCATTATTGCTATTGCTAATCATTTTTTTCTTCTTGGTGTTCCTTGGGCAGAGCTACAATCGCGACCTTTTTCTCTTCCTTTACCTTCTTCTCATTATAGTATCATCTATGACATCACTGAAGAAACACAATGACAAATCTGCATTTTCTGGAAAATCTATACTTTACCTTAACAGGCACCAAACTGAGGAATGGAAAGGATGGATGCAGGCAAGTATTTCTTGTCAACTTTGTAACTTGTTAGCTTACAAGAAGCTTAAATTAATTTCTGCACCATTTTTTTTCTCTCTTGAATGTTAGTCTGTCTGGAGTTTTTCTTTTGTACATCTTGTATCCTTCTAGTGAAAACATTGCGACTCTGACAAAATGTGTCCAAGAACTGTAGAACAATTAGGTAGAAGGCTTTATATGACTCATTTTCAAATTTAAGCCATATAATCTTTGTCCATAATTTCATTTCCTATATTTTAGTTGGACATTAGGGAGTGATTAGATTATACTTGTTAATCTGCTTTTGAACTAGGAATGAATGTTGTCATCTAAAAAGCAGTTTTGCGTATTTCCAAGGCTTCATTAACCCCCTGTTTTGGTTCTTGTTTGTCTCAACAGGTCCTTTTCTTAATGTATCACTACTTTGCTGCGACAGAGATATACAATGCCATACGTGTCTTTATTGCTGCATATGTTTGGATGACAGGATTTGGTAACTTCTCCTATTATTACATTAGAAAGGATTTTAGCCTTGCACGCTTCGCTCAGGTGTTGTTTTGTGACTCCATTCCATATAAAATTGCACAAGAAGATATGAATTTTTCTTTTCGTCAATATGTTTAAAGATATATTGTTTGGTGCAGATGATGTGGCGGCTTAATTTCTTTGTGGCATTTTGCTGTGTTGTTCTCAACAATGACTATATGCTGTATTACATTTGCCCAATGCATACACTATTTACAGTAATGGTGTATGCCGCCCTGGGCATATTTAACAAGTATAATGAGAGTAGCTCAGTGATGGCTGTTAAGATTCTTTCATGCTTTCTTGTGGTTATCTTGATTTGGGAAATTCCGGGAGTTTTTGACTTTCTGTGGAGTCCTTTACTCTTCTTATTAGGTAGGTATCTGAGATATATTTTGTTTTGATTCATGTTTACTTGATTGGTAACTTTATTCTTTAACAGAGTAAGCCTGCTCATTTAACTTGCTATAATTTGAGTGAGCATTCGCGTTTTTTTTTTATTTGTTTATCTATATATTTTTTATTTTTTAGTGGAAAACTTATGCATTCTTTTTATTGGTTGTATTTGTTGTTTGTATTAACAAACTTTTTGTCTTTAATTTTTTCTTTTCTTTATGCATATGTCCATCAAATATGGCCATTATATTCCTAAAAGTATTTTTCCATGATAATTTGCATAACTTAACTTCAAAAAGGTGTGAACTTAATTGCTATTTCAATATTTTAAATGGCTCGCTTAGTTTTGGCTTCTGCATATGTATAATTGTTTTGCCCTATGGCAGGGTATACTGATCCTGCAAAGCCAGATCTCCCTCGAATGCATGAGTGGCATTTCAGATCTGGGCTTGATCGCTATATTTGGATCATTGGAATGATATACGCATATTTCCACCCCAATGTAATTACTTGAACACTCGATTTTTTCTTGTGTTTTCCGTCTTGTTGCCCAAGCTTCTAGATAGTTTAAAATGTCTTAAATTTCAGATAGAGAAATGGATGGAGAAATTGGAGGAATCTGAAACAAAGAGGAGACTCTCAATCAAAACAGGAATTGTTGCAGCTGCCTCATTGGTAAGTTTTATGAATTGTGAATTTATTAGTACCCTTATTTGCTTATAGATGCATTATCTGTTTGTGTTATCTAATTGTTGTTTGATCTCTTTACCTTTCCAAGGTTGGTTATTTGTGGTATGAATACATTTACAAGCTGGACAAGGTTGCATACAATAAGTATCACCCCTACACATCCTGGATCCCTATCACGTATGTATCAAGGACCTTTATAGTTTATTTGAAAGAGTTATAATGGGGATAATAATTACTGCAGAATTGATCATGGGTTCCACCGAGAGCACATGTCCTATGATGTTTTGTAATTAATTGTCCATTATCTTACTATATCTGATTGTTTGATTACAGTGTTTACATTTGTTTGCGGAATTTCACTCAACAGTTTCGGAATATCTCTTTGACTCTCTTTGCGTATGTTGTCTTACCCTCACAACTTTACCTTTTTACCGGGGAAATTCTCATAACACACTTGATTATTTTGCAATCACGTATTGGCTTCCTCTAATTCTTTTACTTTGTCTAAAACAGTTGGCTTGGCAAGGTTACTCTGGAGACCTATATTTCACAATTCCACATATGGCTGAGGTTTGAGGACAATACTTTTGTTCTCTTTTTCTCTCTCCTCCTTTTCCTGCTTAGTTTCAAATACCTTTTCTGTAATGTGGTCCTCAAGAAAGTTCTCTATTAATGTTGTGTTGATTAAACAACTGCATATGCTCAGCTTTTCCTGATTTCTTTCTGGACTTGAATGATTATTTTTTTGACTCTCTGTCACAACTTACAAGTCAGAAAAGAATAGAGTTGGAGAGGTGAATTAGATGTTAAGTGTACATAAAAAATAGCTTACCTACTAACGTAACAGCAAGACGATAATCTCAAGAAAATACTCAAAATGGAAATAATTTATTTCAAATTCCTCTTATTTAAGATATAGGTCATTGCAATTTTTAACTTCCTTATATTTACGTGCAGATCAAACGTGCCCAATGGACAGCCTAAGTGGCTTCTTTCTATTATACCAGATTATCCATTGCTTAATTTCATGCTAACAACTGCCATCTATGTATTAGTAAGCACACAACTTTTCTTTGCCCTATAATGTTTAAAGAGCCAGTAGTAGTTACTTTCTTTCCTTTTTTGCTTTGTGTCACTATCTTCACTTGCTTCTGCAGGTATCTCATAGGCTTTTTGAATTGACCAATACGCTGAAGACAGTTTTCATACCCACAAAAGACAACCGGCGGATTCTTTATAATTTTGTTGCAGGGGCTGCTATTTCTCTGTGTCTGTATTTGTTGTCACTCATTCTTCTTCAGATCCCTCATTCTTTTGTAAGCCCCTCGCTATTACTTTTTAGCTGGTGATGGATTTTGGATAATTATTTAAGCCCCTTGCTATCACTCTTGGTTTGTAAGCCCCTCGCTAAAGAATGATATGAAATGCATAATTATTTAGGCAATAGAAGTTTCAACTTCTTTTCATGATTTGGGAATTGAACAGTTTAAATTGACACAGGCCTAACCATTGAAGACTAGAAAGAACATATACGTAGAGGTTTTCTATTGGACATACAAAGAGATATAGATGAAGCAAAATAAGAGAAATTGGAAAATGTTGCTTGAAAGATCTAGCTTAAGACGAGTGTTTTCAACAAAACAAAGGTGGGGAAAAATGCTCTCTGATGCCTCGCCAGATTTGAAGCTAGATTTGCCTCAGGATGCGGGCAGCACGCAGCCGGAACGACAGGAAAAAGATTCTTTTTGTAATGTTCCATATCCCTATAGATTTTTTTTTTGTTGCTATTTTTGTTCATTTTTTTTCTTTATGCAATGCATGGAAGAAATTGTAGATTATTGTGACATAGCGATCTTTGTCGTTGGACGAATTCAATATTCAATACTAAAGCAATTTTATTGCAGATCTGTACTATTTTTACATGACGCTGGTGCACATAAAAACTAACGTACTAGTTTCGTTTTATGGTGCACAACTTCCATGGGTAAGATTGCTACTGCCTTAAAGATGAAGTAAACAAATAAGAAGGAAATCCAATAGCTGTTCTGATGTTAGCTCATACCAAACACATGATATTGATGAAAACAACTTAACCATAACAAACATACACGCAATTATAATGAAACAACAAAAACACTAATTAAAAGAAAAGACGGGTAACAAATAGGTTTAAGCAATAATAAATGATCATTAGGTGAAATGTTTTGTGTTAATTATGCAAATTTAATTGAAGAAAATAGCATAAGTCTACTCGTGGAAGCAGAAATTACAGTAATAAAATAGGCCGGCGTTTGATTATTTATTAAAAAAAATGCAAATTTTTATGTTATTATAGTGATAGAAAATTGAGTACACCAAAGAGATCGGTAGATCGGATTCAACTCTAAAAAATTTTAACTGAAAGGGCCTTTTTTTCAAGAATCACTGGTATCCAAAACCGCTGATTCTAACTAATAAAAATGAGGTAAAGTTCTCCCAACAAAGCCGCCTTTTTGTGTTCATAGAACCAGGCATGATTATTGCTAAAAGACAAGCGAATACCATGACAGAGAAGAGCATTAGAGCACAAGCTTTTTTTTTTTTTTAACTCTTATTCTTTACAAGCCGTCATTGTTAAAAGAGCTATGTATATACATATGTAGAAAAATAACAGAAAAAAGACCATAGAGTGCCAAACGCAAACAGCTCAAAACACTGAAATCAAATAGGAAAAATTGCATTTCTTTTGCTTCATCTACATAAAGTCTTTAGTAGTGGTCTCTACCCTCTCATTCTTTTTCTTACCCAAGCTTTGATCATTTTGAAATTCTCCAACTCCGGTGACGAGAGAAGCTCAACAAGTGAAAAGCAAGTTTTTATTCAAATGTTACTTTTAGCTTTTCATGTTATAGCAAACACAGAAATGGATAGTTGATACAAGAGTCTATATATGAGTTCTAAGATTTCAAAATGTTTTATTTAATGTACTCGAGAAACATAAAGCAAGCTTTTTTGTTCAGGAGATATGTTTAATTTTCTTAGCTTAGATACAATCCATAAGAAGAATAAATGAGCTGGCTTTGGTAAAAAAAGCTGGTGGTGTGGACAGGGCAACCATTACCTTGCCACATGTTTCTTGGAGCTAACTCTTTTGTCCCATGCTTCATTATCGTCATTAGAAAATCCAAACTACATGCATGCATAATGATATAAGTTGTATTTGCGGTAATTAGAGTCTAATTAACTGAAAAAGGCACCATGAAAAGATGCTTCTAACTCATAATTACATGTGTTCTTTTATGGGCAGCAGAGTAGGATCCGAAGTTAGCTCTTGTTTTGTGAAGAAAAAGATCCGCTTTTCATGCAATTTAAGCGTTAGTTCTTTACACTTATGACTTGTATCAATCATCTTACATCCGTGTTCTTGCAAGACTGGTGAAGCAGAAGCAGCAATCACAACTGAGCACGCAAATATGACCAACCAGCCAACATTCCCTCGACTGAAAAATTACAAGTGCTGGCTAAAAAATTCAATTTTCGTAGTCTTCCTTCTTTACTAAAATTCCCCAAAAAGAAGACAAACAAGAAGACAGATTAATTGAAAATCTTTTAGTGCTTCTTTAGTGTACGGTGTGTGACTTTAGATGGTTTCCACATTGATTCTTTACTTTACCGTATAATAATTGATGTGTCCATCATAAGCAACTTTAGTAGCATTTGTAACACCTTATGGGATATGCGCTAAATTTAAATTCTTGCAACCATTAGGTCTGTGAGGAATTATATTATTTATTAATATATCCATAAAGTTCCTTTTTTTTAGTTCAACATTAATGTTTAAAGAAGATCTGCTATAATGACAATAGTTTTGGAGAAGAGATTGGCGAAGTGTAGAAACGAGTGTAATTGTCAAGGTGGTTTTGTGCTAGCTACAAGGAAGAGCTTTCACATGGCCTTGCATATATATAGAGAAAAAGCAAAAACTTTGTAAAGATATGTGTAGCAGAGCATATGTGGCGGGGGACAAGTGTTGGCCCTTGAGTATAAATAATGCTCTCTGTTAATTTATTATGCAGCCTTGTAATTATATGCTGATTAGGCTAACCTCTTTGATTTGGTTAGATTAAAAAAAACTATAGAGAAATGATTAAGTAGAAATAAAGCGAGTATAAATAATGGAAGATCTTATGTGTTTTGGTGTTTCTTTTTTTTGTTGATTTTTTTCAAGAAGTCATTGATGATTTTTTCAATATATAAGTTAATTTTATATTTTTTTTGTTTTATTATTTTTATTATTATTATAAATATATACAAAGGATTATAAAATAACAAAAACACATGAAATTATCACTCGTAATATTTTAATTAATTAATTTTAAAAATGAATCGGAAACAAAACATAAACGAAAATGATACAAAAAAATGAATCGGAAACCAACCATAAACCAAAAGGATACAAAAAAATGAATCGGAGACCAAAAATAAATCAAAAACAAATTCAAAGAAAATCAAAATAATAACTCTCCTTATACTATGGAATATTTGGACATAAAATAAAGATTGCATAAATACAACAAACATACAAAAAAGAAACTCTATGCAACTAAACTGCCTTTAATAAAACAAAAATGTATCAGAAACCAAAAAAAACCAAAACGATACCAAATTAAAACAAAAAATTATTAGAAACTAAAAAAAATCAAAGTGATACAAAATTATAAAGGCAACATAAAACAGTAGCATCGAAATAATAACTCAAGTTCAACTATGAAATATTTGGATATAAAATAAAGATTGCAGTAATACAAAAAATGTACAAAAATAAATTATGTGATACAACTACATTGCCATTAATAAAATAAAAAAGTATCAGAAGCCAAAAAAATACCAAAACAATACCACATTATAAAAAGGTATTAGAAACAAAAAAAAAATACTAAAACGATACCAAATTATAATCGCAACATAAAGTGACAACATCCTGTTACGACACAAAAACACCAAAAAACTTTAAAACATATTCATTTATATAAATATTTTCTATTACAAAAATTACAACTCGCCTTAACTCCAAAGAAAATGTGTAGCTTTAAGTTATAGTATATTTTTTGTATACTTTTGGTTTATTTTCAGTTTCCTATGCAATAACAAAATGAGACTTTAAGATATAGTAAGGTCTGTGCTCCATTTTCTATGGATGAGGACTAACAAAATTATTTTCAACATCCTCTGTATATAAAATCAAATTAGAAATAAAAAAGAAACAAAAAATTAAATTACAAGAAACTAATAACAATATATACTATATCAACACCCTTCACATTCTGTCCACCACGACTATTAGAATGAGAATGAATAAAAATAGAATCAACATTTTATACACCCTATTCAATAAAAAAAATTACAAATAAATAAAACATATAAAAAACAAAAAAGTATTTCATAGAGCAATGCATGCTAGTCTCTTTTAACAAAAGCCAATAAAAAAATTAATTTAATGATACTACAAGATTTTTAGCTATTTTATTTATAGGATTATATATTTGATTTATTGAAATTTAAAAAATAACATTTAGAAAATAATGGTAAATTTATTAAAAAAGAAAGAGAATAAAAAAAAGAGGGAACAAAAAAATAAAAATAAAAAAGAGACTGTATTTTAGCATAAAATGTCAAAATTTATGAAAGAAAATCCAAAAAAAAATTTTTGGCTAGTGCTACACTAATATAAAAAGATTAAAAAAAAGGAAAAAATGAGAAAATGAAAACA
>CATIWM010263343.1:0-18927 GCA_949671775.1 Mallotus repandus
AGGTGGTATGCTCTATTTTAGAGATTATAAGTAACATATTTAAATTATATAATTCATATTAATTTTAATAAATAATTGAAGTTTCAGATATCTTAGAAAAATATTTTATAGTACAAATTCGTGTGTGTTTGTGTATATATATATATAATTTTATTCATTTTATACACGGAAAATAAACTAAAATATACAAATAATAAAATAGAAATAAATGAAAAATATTTCAAGTTACCTGCATTTGAAAAAAGTTGGGCACTTGGATTCAAATTAATTGATACGCATATATGAATTATTTTTTATTTTAATTAATTGAATACAATTATATTTGAAATTTATTACTCTATGCCAACTATTTATTTGATAATTTTTCTAACAATGTATACTTACTCAAATTATCATATTCAGACACTGTTTTAAGTTTTAGATAAGAGTAATATTCAGAAATTATACTTTTGGTTGGAAGAAAATATTTGAATAATATTTAGATAATTATTTATCATTTTCAAATGTTGTTTTGAGTTTTAGATATGAATAATATTCAAAAATATACTATTTTGAGTTTCAGATACTATTTTGAGTTTCAAATATGAATAATATTCAGAAAATATATTATTTTGAGTTTCCGATACTATTTTAAGTTTCAGATACAAATAATATTCATAAAATATACTATTTTGATTGTATCATATACAAATAACATTCAGAAAAATATACTGTTTTAAGAATAGTATACTCATTGTTTACTATAACATAGTTGTTGCATATGTATTTTTAATTTTTTTATATATATTTTTTATCATCTATACTAATGAATTTTGGCATTTGAATATAGAAAATATATGTTATTTTCAAGACATTCAATTTGCAATAATTAATTATTTAGAAAGATTTTTTTGTTTATATATTTTAATTATTTCATATTCGTATAATATACCAAAAGTATCTTAATTGTTTCATATTTGTATAATATACAAAATATATTTTAATTGTTTCATATTTAAAAATATTTTAATTGTTTCATATTTAAAAATATTTTAATTGTTTCATATTTATATTCATTCAAAGATATTTAATGTGAATAATATATTGTACATGCTGTCCAAATGATATATATATCCAAAAAAATTTATATGCATTTGCAATTAAATGCTTATTGAAACTCACTTGTAATTTGGAAGATTTTGTTTTTCAAATTGAAGTGTTGGGAACTCATCTCAAATAATGTATCTTTAGTCGACTTTTTATTTATATATTATATAAATAATATGTTATTTAAATATTATTTGTATAGTAAAAATGATATACAACAAATACAATATTCGGTTATATATTTTATTTCTTATACACTTTAAAAAAAATCTCATATCGTATTTTAATTGTATAATTTCATATTGGGCATTTTTTATTTCTTATATTTTTCATCATCGGAATATATTTAATTTGAATAAAACAACAATATAATAAAACCATCTTAACATCCATCCATTCTAGATGTCAAATTCTCTCCGGCCCTTAAAATCTTATCCTCAACAATAAAAGAAATGATGATGCATCTCCAAAAACCAGAGTTGACACATAGCCCCGTGCATTGC
This sequence comes from Mallotus repandus, assembly GCA_949671775.1. Classification (NCBI taxonomy): domain Eukaryota; kingdom Viridiplantae; phylum Streptophyta; class Magnoliopsida; order Malpighiales; family Euphorbiaceae; genus Mallotus; species Mallotus repandus. The sequence goes on from CATIWM010263343.1 coordinate 1,590, forward strand.
AGCCATCTCTCCCAAGGCGGGCTGGCGGGATATTTGATGTTAATAGCACCTATTTTTTTGGTCATTTTTATAAAAAGTAGAGCATTAAAAACACACACTAAAACAAATAAAGCCCAAACCCAAATACATTGAATAGATTGAAATATTGTGAAGTTGGGAAATGTTAATTAAAGAGAGGGATTTGTTCTCTGTCTTCTCGTCGCTACCTGAAGATGAACTCTTTTATTTCAGTGTCGGTTCGTAGAGATAACGCTTTTTTCCTCGGTTCCTAATGGCTACTAGTACGTATCGATTAAGATAAAAGCTATCCGTATGAGTTACAAGAAGTACAATGTGCTCTGTAAAGACCTAGAAAAAGCTCAAGATTATAGAGTTCAATATTGATGTGTGTTTAAGTTTTCTGTTTTGATGTCTCAATAAATTTTTCTAATTATTTTTTGATTTGGGTTCTAATTGTTCTTAATTTATTTTGAATTGCTTTTCCAATTCTTTTTTGGATTTGGAGTTGAATTTCGTCCTAATTTCTCCTAATTGACTTGGGTTGATTTCTTGAATAATGGTTTCTTCATCTCGGTTTTTTCACTAAGGAAACGCGTTTCCAATAAAATTACAGATACTGTCCGGGAACGTTCCAGGGACGTATCTTGGCACGCGGGAACGTCAATGTCGGAAACGCGGGGACGTCATTCTGTTGACGTTTCCCTGCATCAAATCCTAGCATTTGCCGAGTCAAAGATTAAGATGAAAGATAAGTTTTGTGATTAATTCTATTAAACTTCTTGCAAACAAAATTAAGCAGCAAGCAACCACCAGAATTCACAACCTTTTTTAGCCATGAGCACCAAAGTCCAAATCGTCATAATGCTGTTTTTTATCATTTGTTTTCTCTCAAAAATTTTGCCTATTAGCTGCTGCCGTGAAAGTGAAAGAGCAGCTCTGATCAGTTTTAAATCTCAATTAGCGGACCCATCAAATCTGCTGTCTACATGGCGAGGTCGAAACTGCTGCACTTGGCGTGGAATTTACTGCTCTAATACACTCCATGTGGTCGCTGTTGATCTCCCAAATCCCAACCCCAACAGCTTCATAGTTAACATGAATTCAGAACTAGTTCTCACTTCCAAATACAACTCTGCCCTCACTGGCACGATCTCTTCTTCTCTTTTCACTCTTTCTCACATCACTTACCTTGATCTGAGCTTCAATGACTTCAAGTTTTCAAAAATACCTATTGGAATAGCAAACCTCACTCAGCTAACTTACCTCAACCTGTCCAATTCTATGTTTCATGATTCTATTACAAACCAGTTCTCTAATCTTGCGTCTCTAAGACGGTTGGATCTTTCCTGTTCTACTCTAGTGCTGGATTATTCATCCATGTCTTATAGATTATCTTCTCAAATAACATTGCAAGATGGCCCGAAAGTACTTACATCCCTAACGGGCACCTTTCTTCGTCAAATTTGAATTGGTTGAATGAGACGTACAATCTTGAGGAACTACATTTAACCGGCGTTGATCTATCAGAAGCTTCCAAGTCTGCTCAGTGGGCAAATCCTTTATCAGGTCTCTTCAATCTCAGATTTCTTACGTTGTCCAACTGCCAAATTCTTGGGGAAGTTCCTGTAGATCAGCTTCTTAATCTCACTCATCTTTCTGTCCTGGAAATGGGTTTCAATTCTTTTACGTCTCAAATTCCGGCTCGGTTTGCAAACCTGACTTCCCTTTTAGCACTTGATTTCACCACCTCAAACTTGCAAGGTTCAATCCCTTATGTTCCACAGCTAGTTGACCTTTCTGTGGGAGAAAACGACCTTACAATCGATTTGGAAGCAATGTTTGCAGTCCCTTGGCCTCAATTAGAGACTTTAGACATCAGGTCTACACAAGTTATTGGTCCAATTCCGCCTTCATTTGCCAATGCAACGAGCTCATTGGTCAGTTTCATAGCCTATCATTCCTTCATAGAGGGCCATATACCTTCTTCCATAACCAATCTTTCAAGGTTAGAGACACTAGCGCTTGACTTCAACAGGCTAGTAGGTCAAATTCCACCTTCAATATCCAACTTGAAAAGCCTTCAGTTGCTGTCTCTGTTACAAAACTCTTTAGATGGATCCATCCCAAATTCAGTTTGTGATGTTTCCTCTCTCAGATACCTTTCCTTGGGAGCCAACAATTTCTCTGGAGAAATTCCTGACTGCATAACCAATTTTCAGAATCTTGAGGTTTTATATCTTGGCCATAACTCTTTTACTGGAAAAATTCAGTCATCGGCCTCTTTATTTAAAAGCCCAAATCCATACATAATAGGTCTGGCATATAATATGTTCACTGTTGAACTAGAGCAGCAACGTTTTCCACCTAGCTTTCAGCCAGAATACTTGGACTTAAGTTCTTGTAACGTTGGAGGTGGCATCCCTGATTTCTTATCTAATCTGACTCAACTCAAATACTTGGCTTTGTCACAAAACAACTTGTCAGGAGTGATTCCATCTTGGCTGTTCAATCTTCCAAAGCTTAGTTTGTTAGATCTTTCTTTGAACCGTCTACAAGGATTTCTTCCACCAAAAATTCAGTTCAGCTCATTTTTCGGTCCAACAATTTTGAATTTAGCAAGCAATCTTCTTGAAGGGGCAATCCCCTCCCTGCTGGAGAACATCGATGTCATCAATTTGTCTGGCAACAATTTCACAGGCTATATACCACCACAATTAGGATTTCAGAGTCCAATATATTTACGTATTTCGGATAACAAACTTTCTGGCCATATCCCGTTTTCATTCTGTCAGGAAAATAAAGCACTGAAGCTCTTAGATCTATCCAACAATAGCCTTTCCGGAGCTATCCCTATCAGTATAGGAAATTGTACATCTCTCCGTTTTCTAAGCGTCGCAGAAAACAACTTAAGCAGCCCAGTTCCTGCAACCCTAGAGAATGCGAAAAGTCTTAGCTACCTAGACCTAACTGGCAATCACTTTGAAGGGTTATTTCCAAGTTTCATTGGAAAGCTTCAGGATTTGACGGTACTGAAAATGGGCTACAATAATTTTGTCGGAAAGATCCCTAGATTCATTGGAGATCTCCGGAACCTCCGCATTTTTGTGCTGAAATACAATCTCTTCAATGAGTCTATTCCTGAAGAGATAAACAAGCTAGAGAAGCTGCAAATTTTGGACTTGTCAAATAACAAACTTCTCGGTGCTATACCTGAAAAGCTAGATGGTTTGAAGACATTGATAATCCGACCGATGGATAATAAACTTCTCGGCTATGTCATTTCAGCAATGTACTCTGGCGTGGAGCTGAACATGGTATACAAAGGATTCACATATCAATATGATGTGGTCCGGACATTCCATAGTGGAATAGATCTCTCACTTAATGCTTTGACAGGAAACATTCCTCAGGAAATGACCCTTTTGAAGGGACTAGCTATGCTTAACCTCTCACACAATGCTATATCAGGAGAGATCCCAAGTAATCTAGGAGATATGGTTGGATTGCAATCACTGGATCTTAGTTTCAACAATTTGATTGGACCAATCCCATCATCGATAAACTTTTTGGACTCTATTGGGGTAATGAACTTGTCATATAACAATTTAAGTGGCAGGATTCCACAAGGAACACGGTTTGACACTTTGTACGACAATGGATGGACATACATAGGCAACAAGTATTTGTGTGAGGCTCCTGATGCAATTATAAATTGCAAGAACGACAATAATTCCTCACTTGAGGAAACTGGAAGTAGTGAGGATGATGCCAAGCAAAGGTTGTTGTTTATTGGAGTTGTGAGCATTGGTTATGTTGTTGGCTTCTGGGGATATTTTGGTATTGTGAATTTGAAGGAACAGTGGAGGCAAAGGTACTGGACTGCCATTGATAAAATCATAAAAAGAATTATCAACTCCATATGTAGGAAATGAGAAATTCTGTACTATTATACTCATAGTGTTAAATATATCAGTATATCTGCGGATATGTAATGGATATTTAGCAATATGTTATTACTTGGGGATTGGGTGACAACTCATTTTTCCTTTTTTTTTAAAGCTTTCCAAATTATAAAAGACTCTTTTCTAGAAAGTTTTTAATCAATATATTTCTGTATTTACTACTTTGAAGGAGACTTGTTATTAGAAATTTATGGTTACACTGAATCTGATAGCGATGCGATTTACTAAACCAGTATTGAGATAGGGCAGTTTAATACACAATCTACTAACAAACATTAATGAAGTAAAATGTGTTTCTAAAAAAAGTACTCTCTCTATTCCTAAATAATTGTCGTTTAAGGTTTCTTCACATAGATTAAGAAATGTATTTAATATATGTATAAAATACTATATTACCCTTATAGTAATTATTAGTTTTATATAGAGTTCCAAAATGAATAGATATCTATTCAATTAAAATTAGACTTCTAAAACGACAATTATTTAGGAACAGAGGAAGTATCACACACATGGAGCATCCTACCCAAGAGCTGCTTTTGATTTTGGATGAGCATTCCCCTTCCTTTGTATATATATATAAAAAAGTATTATATAGAAAGGAAAATGTATTAATTTCTTTATTGTTAAAGAAAAATTGATATAAAAAAATTATTCTCAACTTAAACAAAGAACTTCTCATCATTTATTATTAGCCCACAATAAGAAGATATAATTTGAGCAAAAGATAAACATTCAGACTTAATAGTTTATATATTTTCATTTGTGGACTTATAAACATTATTCAAATGAACCTATATTTCTTTTGAGAAATCAAATGAACCTATTTAATTGAGGTGTAACTTGTATTTTTTACTTAACAATTTTTGAAGCTCAATTTTTTTTTATAAAACATCCGTGGGTTAATTATTTGAAAGGTTACCAAATTTTGGCTTTATTTCATTTTGGTTATCAAATTTCAATTTTTGAAACTCAATTTTTTTTATAAAACATCCGTGGGTTAATTATTTAAAAGATTACCAAATTTTAACTTTATTTCATTTTAGTTACCAAACTTCAATTCGTAACTTTTTGTTACTATACTTTCTATTCAACTTCAAAATTGTTACCAAAAAAATTTTTATAATCCATAAAAAATTAATAATTGTCAATTTAGTTCAAAGTTGAACTTTCTTTATAAATAAGTTCATAGATTTTATAAAAAAATATTTAAGATAGAATTTTATTTACTTTTTGTTTACCTCATGTCGTTTATTGTTGAAGATCTTGGTCCTTATCAGATAGGAAAATTTTACTATATATTTTAATAGTTGAATACATTTAAAAATGAAAACTATTTATTTACGTGTCAAATAATTAATAAAAATAGAGAATTTTATTCTAACTTTGATTACTAGGAAGAAGGAGTGGATTACTTTAATGTCTATGCTTGTTTCTTTCCACATGATAATGTTGTTAAATTATTATTATTAATATTATTATTATCATCATTTCAAGCTTGGCATATTGCAATCTGTTAGCCATAGAAATCCCTCAGGGTTTAACCGTATTGACATATGGAATGCATTATATCAGCAATGCTCAATATATTGCTTTCCGTACATGCAAGCTCAATATATCAACCATTTTGATATTAAATTAAAATAGTTGTCCCAAATCAATGACTAAATTGTATCAAAATTAGTTTTAGAAGAGTTTAAAAGTTCAAAACAGTATCATACGGTAGGGCCTTCAAAAACCGACAACAATTTAGATTAGTTGAAAGAGGCCGGTATTGCTGACATGATATTTAGATTTTGAGTGTATCGAATATGATTATATTAAATTAATTTTTGAGAGGTTTTTATTATTTTTATGGTTTAACTCAAATTAAATTAAATTAATTAAAATTTATTAAATTTTAAATATTACTGGTTAGGTTAAATATTTTTAAAGTCACTCAATTATACTTTTGTTGCAGTTTTGATACTAAACTTTAATTTATTTCTTTTGGTAATTCAATTTTAATTTTATTTCAAAAAAAAATTAGTCATTCAATTTTAATTTTTTTAATTTAATCCAAAATTATAAAAAAATTTAAAAATTTATTTTATCACCTTTTCTCACGGCTCTAACACCAATGAAGGTGAGCCTACTCCAACTAGATGAAATTAAGGAGCTACTCAGGGATGAAGAAGGGTGAAATTTTAAATTTCTAAATTTTTCAGCTTCTCAAACTCGTTAAAATATCGAAAGCTAACAAGAAAATCCAAAGGTTCCCTATTCCTAAGAAAATAATTCTTAAATTTACTTTATCTTGAAGTCAATTCTCTTAATTGTTCAGAATAATTTTTTATTGATTTGGTCAAAGTTTCTAAATAAATATTCAGAGAATTAAGATAATCAATAATAAAATTTAATAATCATATTACTGGATCATTGCCTGCTCCGTAATCTATATGTACACAATCAGGATATGAGCAATTATCTGACATTAACAAAATATGCAAATGCACCAAGTCTGTCTTAAAACAACACACTTAACTGTTTAGAATAAAACAATTATTATGGAGGAAATATATACTTTCTGTCCGATTTTCCATTAATCTTTTAAACTTATTTAGAACCAAGCAAATGATTTAGGAATATAATAATTATATTAATAATAGACAACTTTCTATTATATTAAATATAATCACAATAGTAGTTATGATATTTTAAATGAATATTAAATTTTTTTTTACCTGCTTCAAATAATTTTTGTCTTAAATTTCTTAAACTATTTGTATTAACATAATAACAAACTTTATTTGTCTTTTATCTGTTATAAATAGTTAATTTTGAGTACAAGCTAATAGCACTCGGACACTAAAACACTTGAAAAAGAAAAACAAAAGCTAATTAAGTGTTTATTTTGAATAGAATTTTAACAAGGGAAGATATTAAAAAAACTGATACGAAATGGTCAACTTAGCAATTATAAGCTCGATAGTTAAAGATAGGGCTTGACAATTTATAACATCATCCATTTAAACGATACCATACGATATGAAATTAAATGAATTTGGGTTTAGTATAAATGGGTAGAAATTATAAACGGATCAACTTATTTAAAGCACAAATAAAATTATATTTAAATGGGCCATATTTAAACAGATTTAATCTGTCTAACTTATTTAAACATGTATTAATATATTTAGTAAACAGTTACACGATTAACCTGTAACCTGTTTAAATACATATTAACTTGTTTCATAAACATATTAACATGGTTAATTATTAACCCATTTATATATATATTTAATAAATTAAATTTATTAAACATAATAACAATTTATGTATTTACAATAAAATTATATATTTTTAGTGCAAACTGATGGGTCCCTCCTAGTAGAGTGGAGCCCACATTTGAAATTAAAAAAAAAATCAAAAATGGCTGCACCGATTTTGGTGCAGCCATAAAAGAAAAAAAGAAAATTTTTTTTTGTCAAAAGTTTTTTTGTTTTTTATGAATTCTGTGGCCTATATAAAGGCCTTTCATATGGAAGGAGAAGATATGTGAGCCACAAGCAAAATAAGAAAAAAGAGAGAAAGTTTGTAAGGAAAAATTAAGTGAGTCCAAAGTATTTTTACTTTGATGAGAGTGAGAGAGTTTTAAGGGTTTGGGAATTTTTTCTCAAAGGGTGAGTGAAAAAATAGTGAGAAAATTATTGGGGTGTGGGAAACACTTTGAGTGCCACTATTTTGGTAAGATCTCTTTTATTGTATACCTCTAGTGTTAATCTAGAGAAGATTCTCTCTTGTACCTACTAATTTTATAGTGGAAGAATTTTTCGGAGTTTGTCCCGTGGACGTAGCCCAACACTAAGGGTGAACCACGTTAAAACTTTGGTGTCATTTATTATTATTTATACGGCCGGTTTTACCACCTATCTTATTCATATATTAGCTGGTTTAACCGCCTACATATATTTATTTGTTTGATTATTTCTGCAGTAATTTTTATTTATCTCAATTAATATTATTCTGCTGCACCAACGCTGTCCAATTTTTCCAACAAAATTAGGTTGGAGTAAATGCAACTCTTTTAACAGTTGATAAAATAGGAGGACTCAACATGAATGGATTATTGATATCTAGTATCGATTATGCACCGAATGGTGGCCTAAAACCTCCCCGTCATCATCCTCGAGCAGCAGAGGCTCTTACTGTGATAGAGGTATCTTTACACTGGTTTCATCACATCAAATCCTGATCATTTTCTCTTCGCCAAAATTCTACGTCCTGGAGATGTTTTCGTGTTCCCATTTGGCCTTATTTATTTTCAGCTGAACATTGGGAGAACTCATGCAGTTGCAATAGCAGCTTTAGGCAGCTAGAATCCAGGAGTCGTCACAGAAGCAAGTACAATCTTCGGATCAGCACCTCCTGTTAATCCTGATGTTCTCATCAAGGCTTTCCATCTCTGGATAACTCTCAACAGCGGAAGTTGTAAGGTTAATTTGGTAAAAATAAAAAAATTGGAGTCAACTGATTAAAAAATACTACAATTTGAAACTGATTGGGAGTCAATCAACTATTAGCTGCTCATATAAAAAATTTATGAAAGACTTTCTATCCAACTTTTCCAAGCCAAACCTATGTTAGCTAGTCTAATAATAAGCTAAACCAAACACTCTCTTAAATTTTTTTTGGTTCAGAAACCGTTTATATAATTATTGTTGATTTATTTACTAAGAAGTCATTAATCAAACCAATAATCATCAAAATAGTTCCACATTTATGGGTCGGGTGATAAGGTGCTTAGCCTCACCGAGTGAAAAGTTTCAGCTACCAGAACCTCTTCTCTACACGTAAAATATTTAATTTCTTACCTCTTCTTTACATGTAAAAGATTTAATTTCTTACATATCACACATAGTCCCATAAAGATCTATTGGATCCCATAAGTTGATGAATGTTGTGGTTTATTCAAATGATATACATATATATATTGAAATCTGAACTTTGCTGCTTAACATGATCTTGATTTTTGGAGGATCCGCGAAATGGACTAAAGAAACACTCTTGAATCGATAGCTTTTGATTATATTTATATTTATATTATAATATTATTTAATTATTATTTAATTATATTATTTATATTATATTACATTATAATTATATAATTTATATTATTATAATTTATAATTTATATCAGTATAATAATAGTATTATTATATATATACACTCATTTTTCTTAAACTAACAATAATGTTCCATTTAAAGACATCTAACCACACTACATAATAAAATAAAAAAAACAATAATAATCAAAATCTTATCAAAACAAAAGAATTTTATATAACAAATTAATTGCCTTCTGCATCTCATTAATCATTGAATTTTGGTCTACACATCAAAACAATAATGACTAGAGATGAGCTTCAATTTATATTTCTCAAATGAACCAATGAATTAGTTAAATAATTCATAAATAGCGGAATAGGAGATCGATTCACTTCTCAGGATACACTTTTTAAGAAAGAAATGCAAACATTAATTATCAAATATTATTAAAACATAAATTAATATATGTCATTTATTTTTTTATTTATGAATAATTGGAGCTTAAATTAATGTTATCGAGCCAACATCGTTGGTTTATTTGTTTTGGATTTGATGTTAGTTGTATTTGGTAGTGATTTTGGTTGATTTGCTATATTTAGGTAGTGACTTTGATGTGTGAGCGGAAATGTTTGTTGCTTTGTAATATTGGTTGTGTATATATGAAAAATTCAGTGTATTACACCTAATGGTGAGATTTGTAGTAAAAAGACATTTGTCTCATTTTCAATGGTCAAATGTAAATCACTTGATTGATGTATCACAAATTTCACCTTAGGGTGTAATACATCAAGTGTAGGTAAGAATCTCCTTATATATACAGCCGCATAACCTTTTGGCCCGATTTATCAAAAATAGAAAATAAAAAATTGCATTACAAAACCAAAAACACCACAAATATAAATACGATGACTTGAAAGTAATGTTTGTATTTACATATATTCTTGAATTTTTCTTTTGAACCGAATATAAACTTGGTTGATAAGATTCAATCTCACAATAATTGAATTAATAGGGCATGCATGGAGTGATGAAAACGATGGGTTTTTTTTTTTTTTTCCTTTTTTCTGAATGATGTGTGATAGATCATGAAGTGACCCAACAATGTTCATCAAGTTAAAATCAACTCGGAGGAGGCACATCTCCTTATATTGTTATTAAATACCTACCTTCGGATGGAAGAAATTTACCAAATATTTATATATAACATTTCAAAAAATAAATAAAGTATATTTATTTTTTTAAGAACATTTAAATTAAAAGTGTGTTTGGTAAAAATGAATTTCATAAAATTTTGTGAAATTCATTTGCAATTTCAAATAATGTGTTCAATTTAAATTAATATATTATAGAATTCATTCGAACTTTCAAATTTTTAAATTTGTGGAATTTTTTTTTATCAAAAGATTGAGGCCAAATATCAGTAGATGCACCCAATTATCCCAACTAGGTTGGCACAATTTTAGCACCCTCATCATCTAAAAGGGCTCAAAATATATTAAAGAAATGAAAAAGAATCCGTACAAGATCACAGGAAACACAACCAAAGCTAACAAAAGCGAAATCGCTCCACGGAATTAAAATCTTCAAAAATTAGATGAGAACAAAAATTTGGAGAAGTGGTCCACCAATGAGAGTCAGATTGTTAAGCACAATATTTAGTTAATTTGTCAGCCACTGCATTCCCTTCATGAAAAATATGAGAGACAACACAATTAATGTTCTTTAGATCGTCCAGACAAGAATCCCATAAATGACATACTGTTCAGGGAACTTCAACAGAATGGGAACTGAATAAATATACAACCCATGAAGAATAGTACTCCAACCATAAGTTGTTCCAACCAAATTCTTTAGCTTTCCACATAATTAACCTCTCGGGTTTCTAAACATGCCACCTGCACCCGAACATCCTGAAGCGCCAATTGTAGACCCATCAATGTTAACTTTCATCCAACCTGGATTGGAAGGATACCAAGTGACACTAATAATCTTAGGAGCTTTAGGAGGAAGAGCTGCAATATGAAGAAGAGAAGAGTCTGCAGTTCACTTAGCGAATTGGACATGGTTCCCATATGAAAAAAGCACTTTCCTTTATCATCTTCCAAAGATAGCGAAGAGTAAGGAAAATACTTGGCCTTTAGTTTTAAAAAAGAATAGAATTCCTAACATGCCAAATTAACCAAAGAGCACTAATAATAGCAGTAGTCCATAGAGCCTTAATTTGCGAACTGAAATAGCAGGCAAAATGCATTACTCTAGAAAGTCCTTTTTTCTTTCTCACCTACTTTATGTTGATGATGTCTTGATTTTTGAAATGGCTTCTACTAAAATATTAACTTGTTGGCCCAAATGTTTCAGATTTATGGGGATATTTTGGACCGAAGAGTTAATTGGCGTAAGTCGAACATTTTCTTTGGTAAAGCTGTCACCTTTCGGAGAGCCCATTTGTTTCAAGAGCTTATTGGGATCATTAGGGGATCTCTTCCTCTAAATTATCTTGGGGTTCCTCTTTTTCAAGGTGCTATTAGGAAAATTTATCTACATCATATTGCTGATAAAATTCTCAGCAAATTCGCAAATTGGAAGGGATCTTCTTTGTCCATGGTAGGTAGGCTAATGTTGATTAACTCAGTAATTATGAGTTCTTTTCTTCACTCATTTGCTATTTATAAATGGCCCAGAAGCTTGTTGTATCATATGAAAAAATGTATTAGAAATTTTTTCTGAACCGGTTCTATTAATAATAGGAAGTTGGTTATTGTCCCTTGGTCCATTTGTTGCTTAAATAAAAATCAAGGTGGTTTGGGCATTAAAGATTTGGAGCTTTTGAATGCTGCTCTTCTTGGGAAATTATCTTGGAGTTTGCTTACTCAGAATAAGTTTCCTCTTTCTCTTTTGAGAAGTAGGTTACTCTCTGCTTCGGGTGCTCCAAAAGCTACTCCTATCTCTTCTTCGGTATGGAGTTATATTAAGTCTATTTTCTTCAATATGAAGGTTTCTATTAAATGGTTGACTGGCTTTTCTTCTTCTTTGATGTTTTGGACTGATGAATGGATTTGACCTTCTTTGGTGAATAGGCTTAATATTCCCCTTGCACAGCAAGCTAAATTGACTGACCTTATCTCAAACTTCCTTGTCAATGGTGTTTGGCATCTTCTAGAGGATATTCCTTTGGATGTTAAAGATGATATTCTTTAGATCAAGCCACTAAAGGATAACTTAGATGTGTGTCTCTGGCTTCATTCAGTTATAAGTAGATCAAATTCGAACAAAATGATTAAAATTTCCAAATGAACAACTTTTAAGTTTATATTTTTAAAATGACCAAAATACTTCTCATTATTTTTATTTTCAAAAGTATGTTTCTATCTAAAAGGGTTCTTTTTACCAAAATTAAAAATTAACTTGAATTTTAGATTTATACCAAATAAAATATAATAAAATATGAAATTTATTTGAAATAAATTCTATAAATTATTCATTTGAACCAAACACACTTTATTAAGAAAAATTCAATTGGAAATGAAATGAATTTTTTAGTGAAATTGAACCAAACACAATGTAAGTTGTAGGCTCAAATTTAGCTGGGTTATGAATTTCTAAAATTAATTCCATACAATTTAAAAGCAACAAACTGTTTTCTATCATATATTTCTTCAATATAATATTTTAGTTGTATGTAAAAGTTGTCCAATAAAGAGAGACACAAGAGGGAATTTATTGATAAATTAAGTACATAGATATGTAAATTATTATGTAGAACCGGCACATGCATGCATTACATCTTCTCACAGCTAAAACTCTCAGCACCTGTCCTGTGTGAGAGTGAGAAGTTCTAAACCTGTGCCAGTATACTGTCTATATATATATATATATATATATATATATGCTTTTGTTAAGCTGGATTTGTCCATGTTTGGTTTTGAAGATAAGCCACCAAATCCTTATCAAGATGGAAAGCCTTGGTAAGAACATCAGGATTAACAGGAGGTGATGATCCAAAAAGTGTATTTGCAACTGTGACGACTCCTGGATTTTGGCTGCTTAAAGCTGCTATTGCAACTGCATGAGTGCTCCCAATGTTCAACTGAAAATGAACAAGGCCAAATGGGAACACGAAAACATCTCCAGGATGTAGAATTTTGGCGTACAGACGATGATCAGGATTTGATGTGATAAAACCAGCATAAAGAGTACCCTCTAGCACTGTAAGAACCTCTGGTGCTCGAGGATGATGATGGGGAGGGTTTAGGCCACCATTTGGTGCATAATCAACACGAATCAACGTTAATCCATTTGTGTTGAGCCCTCCTATTATATCAGCTGTTAAAATGGTTACGCGTACGCCAAGCTGATTTGTGGTATTTCCAGGGATATTTAATCCTGAGTAGAAGAAATCATTTGCTGTGACTACCTTTGGATCTTTACAGAATTTTCCATTCACGAACACTGCATGAACATAGAGCATATACTTAATATTATACCACGTATAATTTTCATGGAGAAAAAAATGAATAAATATACGTAATTATAATCACCTCCAAACTTGGTGTCATTTACTGCTACACAGAAGTCCTGAAGAGGTGAAGGCTCACTGGCAGCGGCAAATGATAATGCCAAAGCCAACAAGGCAAAGGCTGTGAAGAAATGACGAATAACTCTCATTACTCTATGCTTATATTAATCATGGGCTGTCTTCAAATTTTTCAAATGCTTCGTTGGGTGAATGTGAGAGATCTTGCTGGGTACATAGGTGTTTATATAATGATTAAGGGATGCATTGAGGGCCATTATTCAACTAACTTGTCCATGTTATACCTGCACCAACATTAAACTAGCAACTACTGAATTATATATATCATTATCAATTACAAACTTCTATTTCATTATACTATAAATTAATAATATGTGGCTCCAGATGAAAAATATTTTGATTTTATCTACACGAAAATAATACATAAAATATTTTTCTCTTTCTCATAAGCATTTGAACCACATATCTTTCTTTTTTTTTTTTTTCATCTAATGCACCCTGTATCCGATATCCCGTAGGACACGACTAATCTAGATTTGACCCGAGTTGAACTTAAAGAGCGGCAAAGGTCTCCTTATTAACGTTTATACATATGCTAGGTCTTGAACTACATACCTTTTTTGTTGGTCTTTTGGTTAGAAAAAACCAAAGCAAAATTGTTTGCATCTTCAATTTGTTTTTAGCTTTCCCTATTTTTTTTAGCTTTCCTTATTTGGTCAGAATATAGTTTTAATCTTGCAGCTAACTAGCTTTGAATTTAATTAATTCTATATATTTTCAAGTTGTAAATTAAAAGAGATATGTAAACATAATTGAAAAATAGCCACAAAAAATTTTACAATAATAAATTTTTATTTTGGTACTTCTTAATTGTCTTTTTATTTATATTATCTATTTTCATTAAAATGCATCTTTTATTTTTTATGAATAAAATTCATATTTTCTCCAAAACATTTTAAGAAAGATGTATTTTGTTATTTTTTTTTTTGAATTGCACATGCATGGAAATAGCTGATAAAGTTTCAAAGCAGAAACCAGAGTATGACTTGGACAAGTGATGGAAAGAGTAGTATTGATCTCTTTTCATTCTTGAGCAAGATGACCAAGAGAGAAGAAAAATGATCCTATATATAAGAATGATTACAACTATGATTACCTAACTAAAAGGAGTAATTCAAGGTGTTACATTGTTTAAATATAGGAATATTGTTAGAGATAAAATAGCACAGAATTCGATTTGTTTCTAACAGTTTGTTTTCTAAATCTTCTCTTGAAATTGTTTCATGAAATACATCCGCTAGCTTTGGCTTAGATTTTGGTCCTTGTAATGAAGGAGTCATTGAAGGATCATTTGCTGTTGTATATTCAATACTAATACTGCTGATACCCATCCTCAAGTTATGGAGTGGTACAAGTTGAACTCCCAACTTGACTCGGAAGGTGTGGAATGATTTCTTAGCCAAAGGTTTAGTAAGAACATCAGTAACTTGTTTGGTTGAAGGAAGGAATTGAATGGTTATGACACCTTGAGTAACTTTTTCTCGAACAAAGTGGTAGTCTGTGGCAATATGTTTGGTCTTTGCATGGAATACATGATTGGAGGCCATGTGAAGCGCACTCATATGCTGAATCAAAATAGAGTAAAGACTCTAATTGATCAAGAAGAAGAAAAACTTTCTTTAGAATAATCTCACAAAATTACAAAAGAGAAGAACTCTTAAGAAAACTTTCAAATGCTTATAATTAAGCTTTTATTATTGGATGATAAAACTCAAATACAAATAAGGTATTTATAGGTTACAAGAAACAATCTAAACCACTCATTAAAATAACCACAAACTAATCTAAACCATTGAAATTAAACATGTGAAAAATACCTAATTTTCACCTAATTAAATTGATGTAAGCAATGACATCAAATTAATTTAGGTGTGGGCTAATATTGACTTCTAAAATATTGACTTCTCAACATCTCAACCTATTTATTGTAATCTCTTACAGTTAACACAACTGAGTTGGTCCCAATTGTTGTCTTAATCCTCTGAAACTTTCATCTTGGAAATACTTGGCAGGGATTCCATCAATCCTCTATTCTTCCATTATGCAAAAAACAAAATAAAAATATATAATTTCTATAGAAGTAAATATATAATTTAATTTAAAGGGGAAAATAATGCAACATACTATTGGTAACAGATATAGATGTCAAATTACCTCAAAATTTCCAAATTATAATATTTTTACAAAATTTCAAAATAAATTTATGAAAAATCATACAAAAATGTAATTTTTCTATACCAACTGGCCTTAATGATACATAGAATGAACCCTCTCCTCTGTCTAGCTATAATCAAAATCTATCTAAGTTGTGTATTAATAAGCATTAATAATTAACCCTAATTATACTAATTTGAGTTTACTTGTCTATGGTCTGTGGTCCCAATGTAAAGGTTCAAAACATGTCCAAGTCTTCTCCGCTAATTATGCCACTTAAAATGTCTGATCCTTCCTTTTCATCCTGTTCTTACTTCATTGAAGGGTTCAACACATGTCCAAGTCGTCTCCATTAATTATGCCTCTTAAAATGTCTTATCCTTCCTTTGCATCCTGTTCTCACTTCATTGAAGATTTTCTAGGAGTTGTATGTTAATGATGACAATTTTTTTATTAACAAGTTTAGAGATGTATAAATAATGTATTAGAAATTTTTGTTGTCAAGATTTAGTATCATGAGATAAAGCTAGGCCTATTGGTACAAAAAAGCATAATGTTTTGACTTGTTATAAATTTATTTCGATCTTTACATTTTCACAAAAATTTCACAGTTTACTCGACTATTTCCAATTGTCATATAATGTGCAATTTAATAAAAAATAACAAAAATGCATACACGTGCCATCTGAGCTGATTTTATGTATAATTACACATATGCATTTTTCTTTAATTAATTTTTTCAAAATACAAATTATGTTAAAATTGAAAACACAGTTATCCTCACAAACCATGAAAATGTTCTTGTTCTGAATACAATGAATCCAATTGCAAGACCAAATAATACTTTAATTATGTACCCAACCAAAACAGCTTTCCTACCAAATCCTTTTTCATCAGATTCTGAAGCATCTCCTTTTAGGGGAATTCTTTGTTCACTTTCACCATTGTTACATTGTTTGTGTAATGGAAATCCACATAAATTTATTTTTACTACTGCATAATCTTATTCATGCAGCTATAAATGCTGAATTTTTTAAATTATGTAATTATATTTCGTATTAGTTACATATTTTTTTTCCAAATTAAATGAAAATTTTCTTCTTTCTTTGGTTTAAGATAGAAGAAAAGGATTGTTCAAAAATATGAACTTGGATCAATCTGCACAATTTTAATTGTTAATTTTTGTGAACAAAGCATCCTCAGTTACAAGCTATATAATTTAGTATTTAAGCCATTGATAACTAAAAACTACCACTGAGTTTTTTTTTTTTTAATTTTGTTTTTCTGAACTGAAGGAGAAAGCTGGAATGAATAGAAGGATAAGGCAAACAGTATGTGCCTGGTGGGTGTCAAATCCAACAAAATTAAAATTCTACTCTATGAATAAATATTTTGTAGAAAAGTTGGAGTAGAGTCGTTTCCCAAGAGATTGATCAAATTATTAAATCTGAATTTTGCTTTTGAAACAAGAAAAATAAGGAGAGAATTTTTGTTTATGGAAAAATAAAATTGAATTAAAACAAATAAATCAAAAAGTAGAAAA